>JAOTQJ010152388.1:0-31172 GCA_025642045.1 Solanum sejunctum
TGGCTCTTTAAACTATCTGCGCTTCTTTCAATTGTGAAGTAGTAGTTAGTCAATGCAACTTTCGACGCTCATCATGGATCATCTAGAAATAGTTGCACTATGTTTTTAAACATAGGGGTCAGGCTGAGTACATCTGACCCCCCCTACCTCGCAATGGACGGGAGCCTTTGAGGCATTGGGGTAATGTGGTTCTTGTTGTTGTTTCTTAGGGTTAGAGTAGATTAGTGTGTTCTTTGGGAAAAGTCATTTTTGGAATTGCAAACCTTGCCTTGTACTCATTGTTGATCAATCAATCTTCTGGGTTTGAAGCTTGTGCTGCCTATTTCCTTTATTATTATTGGTGAAACCCTCAACAATGTCTCTTATTTGCATTTTGGTGTGTTTTGCTTTAGCCATGAGTAGCTAAGCACCCACAACTTGGGGTTGTGGGAACCATGGGTTGACTTGAAATGACCTAGGTTTTGTGCATATTTATAATTAGGGTTTTGCATATATTGTTTATTTCCCTTTATGATTAACGTTGTTTGGTGGTGACCAACACCAATCCCTACCTACTATCATGATCCCAACCAAGGTAGTGACGAATAGGAAAAGCGAAGTAGATGACAGGATTCAATTGATGTTTCTCGTCTAATCGACCAAACCTAACCAAGGGGAGGTTGACTAGGACAATAGGTAAAGGTTAGTTGGCACGCTATGGTAGCCGACCAAGCACCATGCTGAAATTTAACCTTCACCTTCACAAGAGGGCTGGAAGAACCTACATTACCATCTTGCATACAATTCACTAATCATAGTTATATTATCTAGGGTAATTGAGTCAATGAACCATGGGGAACAAAATTCCCAAGTTGTTCCCAAAATTGAGCATATTCTCGTAATGCAATTAGCATTTATTTTAAGTTATTCTGTGAATTACAACAAACCCCCCTATCTAGAGATTGTATTCAAGCATAACCTCGATTAGGTTAATTAATGATAGCAATCACTTTTTTATTGGAGCATGATCATCATCATCAAGAGATAAGTTTTTGGCGCCATTGCAGGGGATTTACAGTTAGAAGTTAGTTAATTTTCTAAAGTGTTTTGTTTTGTTGTGTTCACTGCTCTTGATCTTAGTCATGCTATTTTTGCATGTATTCAATTTGTTACACTGGAGGAACCAATCTCTTACTTCTGCCAATCGAAAAACAGTGCAGGTCTCTTGTACCCAATTCTGCCAATTCATCTCATTGAACAGAAAGACCAAGAGGACACCAAAGAAGAGGTTGAACCTGCTCGAGAAGAAATAGATGAACAGAATCTACCTGCACTAGCAACAGTGCCTAGGCTAGTTAGGGATCTAGTAATCCCATGCATTACTAATGCTACTAGCTACTTTCAGAAGCTAGAGCCCGGTGATCATTGGGAGCTCAAATAGAACATGCCGAATTGCTACACTCTATCGGGAAATTTATTGGGTTGCCATATGTAGAACCTCAGGTCCATCTTTAGAACTTCTTGGAGATCGCTGATACTTTCATCCCTATAGGGGTGAACAAAGACTATGTGAGGATGACCTTGTTTCCCTTTTCCATGTCACAGCTCAAAATGGGGACTAGATATGACATGGCGAATGGGGAGCCCGAAGGGTCCCCAAACAAGCCTCTTAACTTATCAATACACATCATTGGTCGTGAAACATTTAAATGACATAAAAGAGTAGAAATAGGGGCAATAGGACTAGTGACAAAGCTTGCAAAATATCGTAATCAAGGGACAAGAGTCAAAGCTCATATCATAGATACATAACATGTCCAACAACACCTCTACTACATAAATAAGAGAGGGGGCCAAGACAAAGAAACCGGGATCACCCTCACAGTCTAAATAGAAAGTAAAGAAGAGTGTTCAATACATAATAAGAGAAACATATACTAAGGTCCCTGAAGTGCATGACTCACTAACTAGCTTGAGTAGTACCAAATTAGCCACGTAAAGTAGAAGGATGATCAACTTGGGCTTCAATCACTACATGGTGATATCATATAGGCAAGAGTATTCGTTAGTACATTTGAATATACTAAGTATGTAGGATGCAATGCAACAATAAGTAGGCATCATAATCAAAATGCATAATATTAAGAAATAGACATAATATAACAATATGACATGTATGTTCAATGCTTAAGTAAAATATGCCTAAGTAAATCATGCTCATATAAGATATCATGTGTGAAAAAGAGACTAAGCTAGCTATTTAAGGTATAAACCCCTTGGTGGTTGTGTGGTACCCCTCACATGGTTGATGGTAATCACACCTTACAAATATGGTGACAAAGTATAAACCCCTCACAGGGTTGATGAGTATAAACCCCCAACATGGTTACCCGAGCTCTTGTCCCCTAGAATCAGGTATGGTCTATGCAACAATTTATATAGGGTATATCATATACATAAGCTCATTTCATCATCATATAGTCATTCATATCATATCTCATACTTTGGACTTTAAACTACTCAAGAAACCACATCCGGACATTTTAAGAAAAACTTAGAGGGTGAAATGGTAGTGTAAAACCATGGAATTTAGAGATGAAATCATGCAAGAAAATCCATTGTAAAACCATCAATCAACACCTTGTAACACCCCAAGACATTTAAATTAAAGCCCCTTCATAAATCCAACATTAAATCCAAGATTTAGAGCTCAAAACATGCTAAAACAAGCATACTTTCATGTACTCAAATCACTGTGCAGTAAATTTCCTAATATACAAGACCCACATGTAAAATCGACTTTAAATCATGCAATATTAGTAAAAAGGAGGTTAGGGCACCATGGGTGAAAGCACCCAGTGGCTAAAACACACATACCTTAGCTTGGAGATGAACTTGGTGAAGGTTGGAGATGGGGACTTGAAGCTTGAAGAAGAACCTTGAAGGAGAACCTTAGCTTGGGATGAGGGTTTGGGACTTGAGTTTGGGGAGTAAAAATATGGCTAAGTGTTTTAGTGAGTATTGTGGAATGGTTAGGATGATATGATACTAAAATTTGGCTAAGCATAAGTAAAAACACGTATGAGAACTCTTGGACCCAATACCCAAATCCTTGGACAAGAAAGTAGAAAATGCACAAAATAACACTAGGGTGCATCGCACCCCAGACGCAGAAACTATTTTGGAAATTGCATTCTTGAATTTTTGTAATTGCTAAATCTTTGCTCTTAAACTGGGGTTAGACCCTTTTTCCCCTAATTTGGACCCCCTGAACAAGAATCCAAAGTCAGATTTTTGAAATAACAAATGAACTTTGAGATATATAAAATTTAAAATTTTGGGTATTCTGAGGCACGTTTTTTGGGCACTTTTTTGGGGGGTCATTACAATATCTCCCCCTTGGGAACATTCGTCCCCGAATGTAATAGAGACGTACAAAATCAGAGTGATCATAAACAAAGCATCCCTTAACAAAAATGCAACAGTATACTTAAAACACCATTTTCAAAACCTTGTCATAAGTGTAAAATCATCATGAACTTGCTAATTTAAACATGAATGCATATGAATGACGTAGGGGCTGAAATATAAGACTTAGAACCAATGAAGAACTTAGTCCTTATCTTAAGCTTGATTAGAGTGAGTAGGGTATGATATATGTCCAATAAGACCGCTTTGGCTTCCTTTCAAGAGGGTATTAATGAATGCTGCATCCTTATAATCAACTTCTCCATTCATCCATCCAACACCTCCACCAGGACCTTCTTCCAAGTCAACTTATCCTCCATATGGACCACCATCTCAAAGAGTTTCATAGCACAAGAGCCACTAGCACATCTCCTCAACCTAGAAACATGAAGAATCGAACAAACCATAATCATGTCCCTAGGCAAATCCCATCCATATACAACCTTACCAACTTCTTCTACACTCTAAAAGGTCTCACAACCACATATTCATTTGTAAACCTCAACCACACCTATTCCACTCATCGCGACGAACTACCACCCCCTCTTAGGAGACAACCTCCACTCTACCATCTTTCTAACCAAAACTTCACCTATTCCACTCATCGCCACGAACTACCATCTCCCCCTTGGGAGACAGCCTCCACTCTACCATCTTTCCACCCAAAACTTCCAACTCTAATAAGGCAAAATCAAGTCCTTCCTTAATCTATACCTCTTAACCAAGAAAGATTTGAGACCATCAAGAATGCTATACTACCATGCTCAACTTCCATCAACCTAACTTCCAATCTAACCAACCAATGGACTCCACTAGTCACCTCCTTCCACCATTAACCACATGTGCTGTGCTACTCATAGGTTCCCTACTTAGAGCTCCAACTACATACTAACCTCACTGGGAAAAATAACGCACACTCACCTCATAATAGTTAAAGAATTCTAACAACTTTCTTGCTATCAACAATGCACACCTATCATATTTAGCAAACAATCTCTCATCCTCCAAGACATGCAACACTACCCCCAAATAATTCACAAGCTCTAAACAAATTAATACCTCATCACTAGAGACCACCACAAACATACCAAGGTAGTATTTTAAGACCCTATTCATGAAACCCAACAGACACAATCGGTGCACAAGCCCATCTAACAACTCCACTAGTAATCAAAATGCTCCTTCCTAATTCAAAAGGGCACTTAGGAGTATCACCTACCATCCTCTTCACTTGAGAACAAAAACCGAACCTCAAATCAACCTTAGGAAAGTGATTACCCCATTGGTGTTGACCAAATAGATTGACCATCCTTAATTATCATATTACAACCTTATAGGTTCTACACTCATTGGAAGCATGATATGCAAGTAGCCCGAACAACAACAAGACCTCCAACCCATCAAGCTAAGTTCAACCAAGATCACAAGACAAGGCTCTATGTAACAAGAACATGGGGCAACCCTTATAGAACACCCCTCTCAGTCCATCCGTGCTAAGTCATCATCCCACAAGAATACTTATAACATACACATACATACTTTCAAGGAGGCAATAGTCATTTTTCTTCTCGAATCATTTCAGTGGACAATTAGGCTTAAAAGGAAAATACCATTCATAACAATTTATACTTAGGCTCAAATGCCAAAATCACAATTTCATAGTCATAATACTCAAGCAAAGGAATAGCCTATTCGTATACAAAATGGTGCAAGCACCCCAAATGGTTAAAGAGCCAAAATTCAAGACATATATGTGATCACAATCTTATCATAACCAACCTTTTATCAAAATCATACCATAAAACAAAATTAGGCTTACTCATAACATAATTTTTTAAAATAATCTGTGTACATGAAGGCATATGCTATGGACAATGAGGAAATGACATGGGCAATTAAGACTTCATTTTAAAATCAAGATTTATTGTATGAAGTTGAAGTGAAAACATAATTAATTCCACATTTAAATCCATAGTGTAACCTCTCATGCATAAAAAATCAAAAAGGGAACATACATACTTATAACTTCATAAATCCAAAGTAAATCCTCATATAATGGTTTAAATCACATTAAAATAATTAAATAAACACTACCCATGCATCAATAGATTTTAGGAATTATAATATTCAAATCCCAAATTAAAATAAGTAAAAATCCATGTAGGTTTTCCTGAAAATAATTTTGAGACTCCTTGATTGAAAGGGATCAAGGATCAACCTACATACGCATGAATCCTACTAGCATCAAGGAATAACACAAGAAATATTAACTCCCGGACCTATCAAATCACCCTACTCAAAATGTCGGTCACAACATGGCCTTACTTAGGGTCAACTAAGTCATAGGAGTAACTAGAAGAGAACCTACTCACAATCTCGGGTAATAGCCCTCTAAACCCAAGAGGCTCCTAATCCCTAAGGAAACCAAGGTCTAGGCTAACCCCTAATCGCCTTTGTCTCACTAGGGTTCACCTTAATACCATCACCCGACATCACACGATCTAGGAAAGCAACCTCTTACCACCAAAATCCCCATTCTTCCTATTTAACATCCAACCTTCTTTTAAACGTTGTTATACTACCCTCAAAAGGCTCACATACACTACCCTATTAGGGAACACAAACCATCATATCATCACCAAAACCACCATAAGCCTATTAGAGTAGGGGCTAAAATATCCTATTCATGAGACTTGTAGGCATAACCGGCACACTAGTCAAACCAAAAGACACTACCCCAATTTCAAAATATCGAAAAGGGACATTCAAGTCCTCATTTACCACCACCAACAAATCATTAACAAAACAACATAGGTTTTACACCTCCATTCTTACAAGATGACAAATGCAACCACTTAGAGACCCAATTGTACCCTAAGACATGAGTTGAATCTACCTTCCATGCTATCACTTAACAACCTTCCTCTTAAAGACGAGTTCATTAGGGAATCAAGGCCTAACTCTATGGGTCCTGGCATCCATGAAGACTGCATACAACTCTATTCCTATAGTGATATCAAATTCCACCATGTTAACTCCAACAATCCATAAAGCAATAGCTAATGCAATACAAACCTAGACCATCACCGATGAACCTTCTAGCAACACTATACCTAACAAAAAGATAGACACCAAAGATCCACAGAATAACTTGGGCACACAAGAAGTTCACCATCACCCAACAAGATTAGAGAAGAAAAAGTGGTACATCGGACCTAACAATGCATGCACATCAAAGCCAAGGAAACCTCAACTTATCAGTAATAGCATCGGGTACCTCAACCCCTCCTTGAGGTACTTGATCAACATAGCCACCATGGTTCAAAATTTGACCACCCTTACACCCCCTTAGAATACATGGACAATCCATAAGCTTGTGACTCACCTTACCACATCCAAAGCAAGCACTAGTGCTGCTCCGACATAGGCCACCGTTGTTCTTTCCACACCTTTGATACTTAGGATTAATCATCCCACCATTACCTCATTTATCCTTATAGCATTTACAAGTACAATCCTTCTTCTTATGCCTCTTCTCACCATAATGGAAACAAGCATTGGTGCTCAAGCATGGGCTTCTATGACCAACTCCACAATTAGAACACACACTATTAGGGGCTGCACCACCAACATCTCTACATTTGAGATCTTAGAATTTACCCACATTATGGGCCCTATTGGAATCACTACCTCTTCTCTCACCACTAGAAGTCTCAGGAGCACCACTTGATAATAGAGTTGAGTTGTCGATGTTATCAGCGCTATGGCCATTATCCATATATAATTTTGAACCTCTGCATTTGATATATCACCTTCTTGAGTAGCTTGAGACATATTATAAAATATAATGGTTAGGGGTTACCAATAAGCACTAGGGGACCTTACTTTATCACATGACATAGGTCATGAAGAAATAAAACATTTGTTAAACATCTCATAGCCTCCTACTCATAGTTGTAGTGCATAATACAACCATGAATAAGACTCTAATAGTCATGGTGTGTTGGACTTCGAGGATCTATCAACCTACTGCTTTGATACCAAGTTTGTCACTACCCAAAATAGGGCCTAGATGTGACACAGTGAATGAGAGCCCGAAGGGTCCCCAAACAAGCCTCTTAACTTATCATTACACATCATTGGTTGTGAAGCATTTAAATGACATAAAAGAGTAGAAATAAAGGCAATGGGATTAAAGGGAAAGCTTGCATAATATCATAATCAAGGGACAAGAGTCAAAAATCATATCATAAATACATAGCATATCCAACAACACTTCTACTACATAGATAAAAGCGGGGACCAAGACAAAGTAACTGGGCTCACCCTCATAGCCTCAACAGAAAGTAAAGAAGAATGTTCAATACATAATAAGAAAAACATATATGAAGGTCCACAAAGTGGAGGACTCACCAACTAGCTTGAATAGTATCAAACTAGCCACGTGGAGGAGAAAGATGATCAACTTGGGTTTCAATCCCTACATGGTGATATCATGTAGGCAAGAGTATATGTTAGTATGTTTGAATGTCTAAGTATGTAGGATGTAATGCAACAATAAGTAGGCATCGTAATCAAAATGCATAATATTAAGCAATAAACATAATATAACAATATGACATGTACATTCAATGCTTAAGTAAATCATGCTCATATAGGAAATCATATGTAAAGAAGAGACTAAGCTAGTTATTCAACGTATAAACTCCTTGGTGGTTGTGTGGTATAAACCCTTTGCATGGTTGATGTTAATCACACCTTGCCAACACAGTAATTATAAACCCTTCACATGGTTGATTAGTATAAACCCCGGACATGGTTACCCAGGCTCTTGTCCCCTCGGATCAGGTATGATCTAATGCACTTTACATAGAGTATATCATATACATAAGCTTATTTCATCATCATATAGTCATTCATATCATATCTCCTGCTTTGTACCTTCAACTACTCAATAAACCACATTCGGACACTTTACCAAACACTTAGAGGATATGAAATGGTAGTGTAAAACTATGCAATTTAGAGATGAAGCATGAAAGAAAATCCATTGTAAAACCATCAATTAACACTTTTCAACACCCACAAGACATTCACATCAAAACCCCTCCTCAAATCTAACATTAGATCCAAGATTTAGAACTCAAAACATACTAAAAAAACCATACATTCATGTATTCAAATCACGGTGCAGTAAATTTCTTTATATACAAGACCCACATGTAAAATTGACTTTAGATCATGCATTATTAGTATAAAGGAGTTTAGGACACTATAGGTGGAAGAACCTAATGGCTAAAACCCACATACCTTAGCTTGGAGATGAACTTGGTGAAGGTTGGAGATGGAGACTTGAATCTTGAGGAAGAACCTTGAAGGAGAACCTTAGCTTGGTATGAGGGTTTGGGACTTGAGTTTGGGGAGTAAAAATATAGCTAAGTGTTTTAGTGAGTATTGTGGAATATTTAGGATGAAATGAGGGTGAAATTTAGCTAAGTATAGGTAAAAACACATATTAGAACCATTGTACCCAAGGCCCAAATCCTTGGACCTGAAAATACAAAATACACAAAATAACACTGGGGCGCATCGTGCCCCAGA
This sequence comes from Solanum sejunctum, assembly GCA_025642045.1. Lineage (NCBI taxonomy): Eukaryota > Viridiplantae > Streptophyta > Magnoliopsida > Solanales > Solanaceae > Solanum > Solanum sejunctum. The sequence goes on from JAOTQJ010152388.1 coordinate 9,049, forward strand.
TGCGGAAACTTTCCAGAAATTGTTTTCTTGAATTTTTGCAATTTTTAAATCTTTGCTCTTAAATTAGGGTTAGACTCTTTTTCCCCTAATTTCGACTCCCTGAACAAGAATCTGAAGTCTAATTTTCCAAATAACAAATGAATTTTGAGATATATGAAATTTTAAATTCTGGGCATGCTGAGGCACATTTTTTGGGAACTTTTGTTTGGGGTCATTACATTCACTACTGGGGAAAGTACGAAGGTAGCTACAAATTGAGCCACCCAACTCTATCCCTTTTTGGGATGAGTTGGCTAGAAAGTTCTCTAAGAAGATTCTTCTCATCTAATAAGACAACCAAACTCCGGAGTGAGATGTTGAGCTTTAGGCAAAGTCTTGGAGAAACATTATATTGAGCTTGGGACAAGTTTAAAACTCTTCTCATTAATTCTTTATATGCAAATGAGGTGCTTGTCCATACCTTCATTGAAGATTTTGAATCTAACACCAAGATTCTTCTTGATTTTGCTCAGGTGGACAGGCATTAAAGAAGACATACAATGAGTTGTATACTTTTCTGAATTGCATTATACATGGCAATCCTTAGTGGAATGGAGGATATAGCAAACTGGTAGTTCAGAAGCTGGCCGACATATTGGAGGTAGATGCACTGACTATATTGCAAGCCCAAGTGCAAGCAAGCAGAAGATGATGACAACTTACTTCAATAGCTTGTCTCTAGGCTAACAACCAGCCCTAGTGAATATGGTCCAACAACAGCAAAATGGTGGTTGTCTCTAGGCTAAAATGATATAATTCTGTGGGGATAATCTTGAAGCTGTGAACTTTATGAGCAATGCTAATAAAGGTGGGCATCAAGGTTTTGGAAACACTTATACTCTAAACTAGAGAAACTATCCCAATACAAATTCGGGCAACATGACTGATAGCGAGGTGTTGAGGTAAATTTTGGTGAACCAGCAAAGGCAGGATGATGAAATATGCCAGAATAAGTAGAGCCTACAGAACTTGGAAAAGCTGTTAGGGCAACTGGCGAGCAATGTGAATGTTAGCCCTCAAGGAGTCTTGCCTGGTAACACTGACCCTAATCCCAAACAAGTAAATGTAGTCAACACTAGAAGTGGTAGACCGTTGGCTGAGTTGATCATGAAGCAAAGAGATTGGACTGAAACAAACATTGATAAGGGTGTGAAGGCTGGCGGTTGTAGCCCACCTAATGATTAAGCAACCCCAACACCCAAGGCTCCTCCTCCCTTCCCTCAAAAGTTGAAAAAAGAAGGAGGATGAGTGCTTCTGGAATTTCATTGGGCTGTTGAAACAGGTGAAGATTAACTTAACTCTTATTGATGTTTTGTAGGAGATCTTGAAATATGCTAAGTATGTGAAGGATATTTTGTCCAACAAGAACAAGTCGGAGGAGTTTGAGACTGTGGCACTCACGGAAGAGTGTAGCTCAAGAATTCTAAAGAAAGTTAATCTACCAACCAAGTTTAAGGATCGTAGGAGTTTCACTGTGTAAGTGGCAACTAGAAATTGATTGAATGATAGAGGGTTGTGCAATCTGGGTGCCTCTCACGCCCAGTTCCATGTTCTTGATCTTGGGACTTGGGAATCCTAAGCCCGCCGTCATCTTATTATAATTGGTTGATTGTTTGGTGGCAAGACTGGATGATTTTATAAAGGATTTGATAGCCAAAATGGGATCTCTCATCTTTCCCATGGACTTTGTCATCTTGGACTTTGAACCTGATCTAGAGGTTCTATTCATTCTGGGATAGCTATTCCTAGCAACAGGAAGGGCACTCATTGATGTTGGAGCATGGTGGCTCACCATGCGAGCCCATGATAAGGTAGAAGATTTTGATGTATATAAGGCTTTGAAGTTGCCCGCTGTGTATAAGGACTTAGCAGCCATCACAGTGTTGGATACAACTACTGCGGTAAGCAAAGTGGAGATCAAGGATCCTCTAGCTAGAGTGTTGCTAAATCATGGGCTAGTGGATAATTTAGAAGCAAAAGAAATAGAGAGTGTGTTGAATAACCACAATGTCAGCATGCTAAAGAAAGTAGCTTAACCTCTAAACATGGTATTGTGTCCTCCACCTAAACCCTTTGTCGAAGAAGCTCCTCAACTAGAGTTTAAGCCATTGTCATCACATCTCAGGTATGCCTTTTTTAGTGAAAATAACACTTTTCCAATAATCTTGCCTACTTGATTGACTGCCGCCCAGGTGGATGCTGCTATAGCGGTGCTAAAGAGAAGGAAATGAGTAATAGATTGGCAAATTCCAGACATCCATAGCATTAGCCCAACCCTGTATATGCAGAGGATCTTCATGGAAGAGGGCCACATTCCAGTGGCCCAGCCTCAAAAGAGAATGAATCCAATCATCAAGGAAGTGGTCAAGAAAGAGGTGATAAAGTGGCTGGATGCAGTTATCGTCTTTCTAATCTTGAATAACAAGTGGGTGAGCCCAGTGAAGTGTGTCCCCAAGAAAGGAGGGATGGCCGTTGTCACAAATGATAAGAATGATCTCATCTCGACCAAAACAATGATAGGGTGGCATATATGCATGGACTACAGGAAGCTGACTGATGCCACCAAGAAAGACCATTACCTATTTTTTTTTCATTGATCAGATGCTAGATAGGCTAGTAGAGCAGGAGTACTACTATTTCTTAGATGGCTATTCAGGGTATAATCAGATTACAATCTCACCTAAGGATCAAGAGAAGATACTTTCACCTACCCGTATGGGACATATGCAGTCAAGTGCATCCATTCGGCCTATAAAATGTACCAACCACTTTTCAAAGGTATATGACATCCATATTCCATGACATGATGGAGGAGTTTGTAAAGGTCTTCATGGATGATTTCCAGATCTTTGGGGAGTCATTCGAGGTATGATTCTATAATCTGGACATGGTACTAGCTTAATGTGAAGAGACTAACCTTGTCCTTAACTTCGAAAAATGTCACTTCCTAGTAAAGGAAGGGATAGTCTTGGGGCACAAGGTGTCAAAGCATGGTTTGGAGGTGGATAGAGCAAATATTAAGGTGATAGAAAAGCTACTTCCACCCATTTCAATCAAAGGGGTCCACAGTTTTCTTGGTCATGTGGGGTTCTATCACAGATTCAATAAAGACTTCTTAAAGATTTCAAATCCACTTTGTGCTTTATTAGGGAAAGAGGTTCCTTTTAACTTTGATGATACATGCTTGCAAGCCTTTGAGACATTAAAGAAATGGCTAGTAGAAGCACCCCTATTGACAACACCAAATTGAGATCTTCTTTTTGAGTTAATGTGTGATGCTAGTGACATTACTGTGGGAGCAGTGTTGGGACATCGCAAAGACAAGGTATTTTTGATCTATATACTATGCAAGTAAGACCCTTGATTTAGCACAATGCAACTACACAATATTTGAGAAGGAGATGCTGACACTAGTATATGAGTCTAACAAGTTTCGATCCTATTTGGTGGGCACCAATGTCATAGTGTTCATTGATCATGCAACTGTGAAATACTTATTTAATAAGAAAGATACTAAACCTTGGTTAATTTGATAGATCTTATTTCTTAAAGAGTTCAATATTGAGATCAAGGATCAAAAAGGGTGTGAGAACCAGATTGTTGATCACTTGTCTCACTTGGAGAATGATGCTCACATTAGTGAGCAAAAATGGATTAAGGAGGACTTCCCAGATGAGCAGATCTTGGTCTTAGAAGCTGAGGAGATGCCATGGTATACTAATATGATCAACTACCTAGTTAGGGGTCTTTCCCCTAGATGCTAACATCAGCAAAGGAAGCAACTGACTCATGATGCAAAGGCTTACATGTACGATGAGCCTTATCTCTTTAAGTAAGGTACTGACAAAATGGTTAGAAGGTGCGTCCTAGAGGTGGAAATGTGCATGATACTAGAGAGATGTCATGCTTTTCCCTATGGAGGTCACGATGGAGGAGAGCAAATAACCCACAAGGTGTTATAGTCAAGATTCTTTTGGCCAACTCTTTTCAAGGATGCTATACAGTTCGTGAGAGTATCTGATACAGATCAGAAGATGGGCACCATTTCCAAGAGGCATGAGATGCCTCTAAATAACATTTTAGAGGTGGAGATCTGTGGTGTATGGGAGATAAACTTCATGTGTCCATTCCCACCCTCTTTTGGTAATCATTACATCTTGGTTGCAGTTGATTATGTATCCAAATGGGTTGAAGTAATAGCTTTGCCTACGAATGACTCCAAGGTGGTAAGTTTCTAAAAAAGCAGATCTTCACAAGGTTTAGGACTCTGAGAGCCATCATTAGTGATGGTGGTGCACATTTCATCAACCAGATAGTGAAGAATCTATTATCTAAGTATAAAGTGAGGCATAAGGTGGCCATAGGTATCATCCACAGAAAAGCGGCCAGGTAGAGGTGTCAAATCAAGAGGTAAAACAAATACTATAGAAGACAATTAATGCCACAAGGAAAGACTAGTCCATCAGGCTTGATGAGGCCTTATGGGCCTACAGGATGACTTACGAAACTCGATTGACACATCTCCATACAAGTTGGCCCATAGTAAGGCATGTCACCTCCCTGTCAAGCTCAAGCACCAAGTGTATTGGGCCATCAAAAAGCTCAATCTCAATCTAAAGCTTGCAGGGTGCAAGAGATTGGAACAATTGGAGGAGTTGGATGAATTATGACTCCAAAAATATGAAAATGCCAAGACAAAGAAAAGATGAAGAAGTGGCATGACAAACACATAATCAGGCATACCTTAGAGCCTGGACAGAAGGTACTTCTCTTTAATTCTCGTCTTAAGATTTTTCAAGATAAGCTGAGGTCCAAGTAGAGTAGACAATACATAGTGGTGATTGCGATGCCACACGGTGTTGTTGAGTTGAGAGAGGAAGCCAGAACTAAACCTTTTTGGTTAATGGACAACGTGTCAAATACTACTACGGTGAGGACACTACTTATAATGAAGAAGCCATAAATTTATCCAATGTTGAGTTGGCTTTTGCTGAGTCAAGCCATGACAGTAAATCAGGCACTATATGGGAGGCAACCCATGGTGAGGTAACTGTAATTGCTTTAGTCTTGTATTTAGTTTTATTTTCAAAACAAAAAACTCATAGAAAATAAAAAATTTGCACAAAGTGTTGGTCTGTGACCAGTGCATGTCATCAACCATATGGAAAAATTTTGTGTATTTAATTCCCATCAATTTGCTTGGTAATTTTTGATTTTTTTGGCCGAATTGACTTGTTTTACTATTTTGTAGCATAATCGGGTATTCAAGGATTTTAATGGGGTCTGGTGCTCAAAAAATAAATTTTTTGTACTTCAAAAATTTTTGTTATCTAGTAGGGTGTGTGATAGGCCCCCCAATGTGGATCTATCAAGGAGAAGAGTCCCAGGTACGTGACCCAAAACACATGAAATTGAAAAAAATGCATGGTGCCTATCCGCATCACAGACCTAGCATGGATACGCACAATATTTGGCAGTTTTCAAGAAACTGACCTGGCTCACTGCTCTATTATTTAAACCCCCACCCCCACATTTTTCACTCTGTTTTTGTGACCTAGCCCCGAAAATACCCCTCCATTTTATTTTTCTCTCATTTTTTCACTCTTAAATAGCCAAATTTAAAATAATCCGCATCGTCATTCAAGTCCCACATGATTTTCATTGTTTTCTCTTGTAATCTTCACTTTAGGTATGTGTTCTTCACTCTCTTTTTCTTGATTATTGCTTGGGTATGACTATTTTTGGGTACTAAGGGTGGAATTAAGTGATGTAACTTATTCCTTGTGATAATTGTTGCATGATTGTTGTTAGGTGTTGCAATTTTATGCTTTATTTCATGAATGGAGTTAAGTTTGTGCATAATGTTTGTGGGTTCAAACCCTAGGCCAAATTTGGAGGTTAAAGTGGGGGAAATTTGGAGATTTTGTGGCCTTGGGATAAAGTGGTGTATATTTTGATGTACTGTTGTTAGGTGTTGCAAGTATTGAAGTGTGGGGTACTATGCTATAGTATGATACCATGTTATTGCCCATTATGCTATGAAAGATGTATATATTTACTTAGTTGCTATGAAATAATTCATTGTTTATGGTTGTTGACTTGTGGTTGTTATAGGGTGATAATGGTGCTTGAATTGAAGTATGGGATATGTGCTATTGGACTAAGTGTTGGGTAGTGCTGTCAAATTTTGTTGGTTATTGCCTAGAGTGAGATGGGCAATCTAAATACCTTCTCAACCTATAGTTTGAATCTAAGTGTGGGGTTAGGTGCAATATTGTATTTGTGTAACATGGGTTGTATCTTATACATGCCTTAATGATGTTTGACTATTGTTGTAGGTTAGCTAGGCCTCAGAACCCACAAAATTGGATAGACCAGAGGATCTAGTAGCAGGGAAGGAGTATTAAGCAGTCGGAGACGTGCCTAGGATATCCTGAAAGTGCCTAAGCCCAAGACCTTCCTAGGGGCCAAAACCACCAATGTGGGCTTAATGTTGTTTATAGGGAAGGCAAGCGTCGATATTGAGCACATAATGAGATGAAGTACTTCCCCGATGTGCCCATTTGTGCTAACATATTGAAGAGGGATCATCCTAAGATCTACCAAGGTTGCATGGACTACTACCTGACCTTCCTCTTTGAAGAGGCCCTTCTTGCAATGTCAATATAGTCTGAAGTTTTATGCTAATATGAAGACCGAGGCACGCTCCCAAGTTGTCACTATTTTGGGGATAGAGGTGAATATCACCCTAGTTTCTATCAATGGGATCCTGGGAACTTTAGATGTCTCTAATTCCCCATTCACTGAGCTTTAGATTTGCATGCCATACCGGGCCATCTGCCACACTTTGGGTGCGGTGACCTTTACTGCTAAGTGGATTTATCATGGATACAAGAGGTACCACCAGTCCTCCCCTTTTGCTTATGTGAACAGGGATGCCAAAGTTTGGGTTAAGATTATTATGCATTCCTTCTTTCTTGGGCAGCACTTCATGGCTGTGACTCAGGACCGAATATGCTTGGCTTATGTATTGATGGTAGGGGTGGAGCTCAACATTAGGTCTATTTTAAAATCCTCCATAAGAAAAGTTAGGGTTCATCGTGGATACAGGTATACTTTTGGTGGCTTGACTATGAGTTGTGCAGACATGCAGGTGTTTCTAAAGAGCCACTTGATTACTTTCCTCACATTGAGGCCCCCCATTATAATGTCACCAACATAAAGGGGTCGAACGAGTCTATGGGACCTATGCTCACCGCTGCTGAGAGGGAACATAGACATGACCTTATCATGGTTTGGATATATGGGATAGAGATGTTGCGCCACAAGATAGGTCGTCGACCCTCCACCTAGAAGGAGATTGATGAGGTCGAGGCTCGGTATTCACTTAAATGCCCTTGCTAATATGATGTTAGGAATCAACCCTTGTTTCTTTGAGCTGTTAAAGGATGAAGTGCCCATAAACCCAAAGGATGAATGGGTGCACTCTGATATGCATGAGGATGAGATAGAGGAGGAGTAGCCGATCAGTGTAGGGGTTGAACCTATTCCACCAGCCCCGATGGATGATGATTGAGCACTAAGCTTCCATCTCACAGGTTTCATATGCTTAACACTGAGGGTAGTGCTGATTCTAAGTATGGGGTGGTAGTATCTTTATGTTTATGCTTTTGTTCCTTTTAATTCAGCCATGATTAAGACTATGCTTTATTTTTTGTTTGTTCTTATGTTTTCTTATGTTTGGACTTCATTGTATTTTTGCTTTAGTCTGTAACTGATGTTGAATTCTCTTAGTATTTTTGATTATTTGTAGTATTATGAATATGTTTGCTATGTGCTAGTTGTGTGATATGGCATGTGAATGTTTAGGGAGTTGTCATAGTAAGTGATGGGGCCCTATGATGGATAGATGACGATCATCCTAAGGGTGTTTGTCAATGTGAGTTTCATGTAGAGTGTCAGTAGTTACATAAAGGGCATTTTGCATAGTGTGCTTGAATCAGGGATTACTGAATTAATTAAACTTGGATTAGCTGATGCTTAAACATTGAACTTCATGAACAATATATGCTTAATTATGAGCTCATTTGAAATATATGATGGTAATTCTAGTGTTATCCTTATGGGAAAGTGTGCCATAAGTGAGTGACCAAACTTATTGGTCTATGTTGCAATAGTTACTAGAACATGCACGGTATGTGGACAAACCTAGGTAGGAGTTGAACTTAGAGGAAAGGATCTAAGCATTTCTTCGATAACCTTTTCTTTGAACCATCTTTTGACCCACCTAAACTAATCATCCCTAGTTAGCCTAATTGAGCCTTAGCCTTCTCTTTGGTTAGATATATTCTAAATCGAATTATTTTCTTTGCTCTTAATCTGTGTTTGATACTAACTCCTAAGTATTATAGCACATTAATACAAGGGGAAGGACGCTTGAATGAGACACCAATGGACAAGTGATAGTGGAAAAGAGAAAATAAAAAAAAAGTTACTGCCCTTGAAACAGTGAAGGTCCTCGACCTGTGTACATCATGGACCCATCGCAGATAGGGAGTGGTTTAAAAAAAATAGAAAAAAGTAGTGTTTTAAAATTTTCTTTTTTGTATATATAATAAGAGGTGTCAAGTTAAGAAGGAATAAAGGTGAAAGAAGAAGAGAAGAGTAGTGTGAGCTACGAGCCCTTTGGAATTGAGTCATAACAACCATATCTATAAATGTACCCCACCAGCCTTATACTACATTACAACCAAATAAAAGACCTATGTGATACTTTGAGCTAGATTCCAACTATGCTAAGTTTACATATTAAGGACAAGCCTATAAGAACTAGAAGCAACATGAGACATTTTTTGGGAGAGCAAGAGTTGATTTTGTACCCTTTTCCAATCTCCTAGCTAGTTTGTTATGGTGTACATGGGTAGTTCTTCAGGTGAGGCCAGATAATCATCCAAGGGTGATAACTAGAGGATCTATTAATAGGAAATTTGCATGCGCCTGCATTGATATATGAGTGCATGGTGTGAGGTGATACTGCTGAGGGTATTGAGAAATGTTTGACCTAGTTCTGAGAACTCATTCGTAGGATGTTCTGTTTACATACTACCTATGGGTCTCATGCTCGTGTCTTGATTTGTCTGAGGATGGAAAAATCTCTGAGTGTGGGGTGGTGATCTTAGGTGTATTTATATGCCAAGCGAGCCAAAAATACCCATAAATAGAGCTTAATCACACGATAAATCCATAGAGTCTAGGTGTCTTTGGTGTAATTTAGCGTATTTTGCTAATACAGGGCCAAGTGCGCCTGCTGGTTGTGTTTTACAGGTTTTGAAAAAAATATTCTAGGTTGAACTCACATGCAGAGTTTGAATAAAAACATGACTAAAGAACTAAATGAAGAAATTAGTCATCTTAGCAAAAAGGCTCAACGACACATCGCGGACCTAGCGAAAAGCTGTGCAAACTGAAATCTTGGATAAAAAGGTGTGAAAGAGGAAAATAGGTGAAGTATGCATCGCAGACATGTACAAGAAAAGAGTAAATTGGCCCAAGCAGCATTAAATGTGAAAATCCACTCAAAACAACATATTCCATGTCGTGGACTTTGAAGACACAAGGGCAAAAGCAAAATATGGGAATTTTAATGTATATACAAATTATAATTTTAGGTTCTATATCTGGTTTTGTACAGAATAGAGGAGAGATGACTAAGAACTTCATTCTACAGTTACTTTGGTTGATTTTCACCTTTGATTTTGCATTGTGAATGTTGGTTAGCTTATTTTTTAATGTGCAAAACATTGATGAGTGGGTAATCTTCCCATATGCTAGGATTGTAGCCACAAACAATGTTCTAGTTCTTGATGTTTGCATATTATGAATGGGTTTCCACTAGATTATTCTTATATTGCTTTTATCTATACTTCATAGCCTAATTAATTAAGGGGTAAAGTAGTTATTCATTCTAAATTCGAGAGATGTTGGAAAGAATAGAACACAGTAATATAGGGAGCTTGTTCAACTAGGAAATAAGATTGACTTGTGTAAGGGAGACCTGTGACAACTATCTTTACACTTCGCTTGGTTCAAATATAGTAATATAACGTTAAAGAATCCTTATTGTTTTTTTCTATCCCCGCTCAACAATGTAGTTAGACAGTCAATGATGGAAGGTCCACAAAGGTGGGCAACCCTGTTTAGGTAATTTTCACCCTAGGAATCCATAATTAGGAAACCCAGACATAAGCGCAAGCATTAAGTCTAGAACTGCTTTGAATAGATTACAATCCCAAAATCATACTTAATTTGATAATTCACCACAAACCAGTTAACCATAGTAGTTATAATTAGTTACTTTAATTTTCCACTCAATCTTTTCATCATTTTTCACAAAGACACACTTAACGCAATAACTTTGATTTATAATTAACTTTGGTTTAAATCCCTTGGGTTTAACATCTTGACTCCTAATAAGGACCACTATATTACTTGTTAAGACCACGTACACTTGCATATGCTAGGGCGTAATGGGTTACTATGATAGGAATCGGGGCCAAGACAGAGATGCAGAATTGCGTCGTTGAGATGGTTACAAAAATGGTCTTTATGTGCCACCACACAATCAGGACATCAGTGCTAGTAGTTCTAGAGTTGAGGAGATGTTCGTCCGCTTGTTAAAGAAAGCTCAGACACAGGATGAGACTCTGAGGAGAATGAAATTTGACATCTCTAGTATAAATTAAAATTGCTATCAACCAACTTAAGAAATAGTTTGGTCCAGTGTCAACTCAACTAAATCAACATTAAAGGGGTACACTACCTAGCACATAGTTGAAAATCCAAAGAATGAAGAGAAGTGCATGATGCTTACTACTCGTGGTGTCAAGAGTACCATTAAACATCCTATGCTAGTAGATAGAGATAATGTTTGAGAGGATACAATTGAGGTCAAGGATGTAGACACTAGAGATGATCGTGGCAAGGATGGGGTGAGTGATGCTGCAGATGCGGCACAAAAGTTCCTAGGCCTCCTCCTTCCTACCCTAAGGTAATTAGAAAAAAGAAGGAGGAGGTCAAGTTTAAGCACTTTCTCTCCATGTTAAAATAACTCTCCATTAACATCCCTCTCACAAAGGCATTGGAGAAGATGCTAGGATATGCAAAGTTCAGCAAGGACCTGGTTACGAACAAGCATATTAGAGTCATGAGCTCTCTTAAGAGCTTCAACATTTCAGTGCAATTGCTACGAGATCCTTAGTTCAAACATAAGAAGATCCTGGCACTTTAGTCATACATTGCATCATAAGAGATGTGGAGTTTAAAAGAGAATTATGTGATCTCAGATGCCAGCATAAATTTAATGACCCTTGCGGTCTTTAAGAAGCTAGGACTGGGAGCCCCTACTCCAATGAGCATATTGTTGCTGATGGCTGATCACACAGCAAAAAAGCCTATAGTGATACTTTAAAATGTGCTTGTCAAAGTTAAGAAATCATATTCCCTACAGACTTTGTGATCCTTGATTTTAAAGTTGACTTCGACGTCTCAATCGTATTGGGAAGGTAGTTTCAAGTCACTAGTCGAGCACTAGTGGATATGGATGTTAGTCAACTTAGGTTTAGATTGAATGATGAAGAATTTGTTTTCAATATCTATTAGTCAATGAAGAGGCCAGATATTTGAAGAAGGAAGTTTGGACACTTGGTGAAGTCTGAGTAACAAAGTAGTCCAAGTCGTGCCGCGAAAATAAATCAGGTGCTACTTAAGAGGCAACCCAAGGTAGAGATTGGTGCTTCGGCACCCAGCTATATTCCTTTTAACCTCAGTACTTTTCTTTCTATTCTTGTGTGCATTGAAGTTAATGCACCTCTTTTTTGATAGGGTGTGGGTAGTTATAGGCCTCTGTGAAGTCTGAGTAGCCTTGGCCTATAACTATCCAATTCTTGAATCCTAGGGGTTTTCTTGCCTATGTTCTTTTTCCACATGGATATTTACTTTTTGTTAAACTAACTTGTTTAGGATGTTTAGGTAGTATTGGTAGCATATAGTACTGATATTTGTGGCATATATGTGTTTTTGTGCTTTTTTATGAAAAATAATAACCACCAAATTTTTTATTATTAATCTAGATAGCAACCATGCATATTTAATTGTGCTGACAGTGCTTGTTCTGATAAGTGACGATAAAATTGAGATGAAAATCATGATCTAAGAGTCTGTGTTGATAGTATAATCAATGCCATCTGAGTGTGATCTTAATTTACTAAATTCATTTATTATGTTTCAATTTAGAACTTGCCCTATTACTCTAGTTTAGACTTTAGGTTAGTTGGTTAGGAAAGAATCTTAGGCCATTGTTCATAATAGTCCACTTAGCCTAAATGACCAACCAAATGTGTGAAATATCCCTTGATCCTAATGTTTGAGCCTGACATGTACCTTTTCTTTGTAAAAACCGAAATGACCTAGACTTATTAGTTGTAAACTCCTGAAATTGGACCTGGTGCTCCCTTGAATATTGTGCACCTTGACTGAGGTAAAAAGTCAAAGTTAAGGGTGGCTACCAAAAGTGGCCCTGGTTCTGAGGTTAGATAATATGCTTTTCAACTAAAGCCAAAAGCATTGGTTAGTGTATGGTTAAAAGACAAAATGAGGGGGTAAATTAGTAATACATAGAAAAGGAGGAAAAATATGTACTGGGTGCAAGAAAAATGATTGATGCCTTAGTTATGAGCTACAAAGAAATATGAAGTGTAAAAACAAGGCAAAAAGCTAAAAAATAAAAAGAAAGCAGCTAGAAAAGCTTGAAATAGTAGAAAGGGAGTATAGAATAAAAGTAACAATATTGGTAAGGAAAAAGTGTAGAAAAATACAGTGTCATGGAGGGCCTTTAGTCACTATGTTCCTAAAATATCATACCAACGCCCCCTAAGCCTATGTGACAATCCTGTGAAGTCCTAAAATGATTCTACTCCAAGTAGTCAAAGGTCTTAGTCATGAGTATAGGGCTAAGCATATGGTATGGAGCATGATATATGAATGTTTTTTGTGAGAGTGAGTAATTTTGCATAGTCCCAAAGTTATACATTAAAATATCATTATGGGTAAGATATGGGACTTTATTCTGTGAGGGCACTTGAATTGCATTGTTAATATTCGACTATATCAGGGGTTATGGCTTGTTGATGGTTACCTTGCTTGTCATAGTTGTATTGTCATATGCATTGCTCTGTGTTGGTTTGCTGTATAGCTATTTGAGTTCATTTTGAAAGTGTTATGGGCATTTGTGCTTAAGTTTGATGAGATGTATGCCATTAAATTGATGTTTATGTGTTACCGTGCTGCTTATATAGATTGAGTTCATTGCTTGAGGACAAGAAATAATTTTAAGTTGAGGGTGTGGATGTGCTATCAAAATACAACACTTATGATGCTTAAAACTTGAAATTTTATGATGTCAATGCGATGTTAGTAGGTTTGATGTGTTTTGATGTTTGTTTTGCATGATTCAAGGTTGGATTTATTTTTTGGCAAAATATGCAGAAGTTGTTAAAAGTTGAAGATCAACAAGACCCTTTATGGGCCGTAGAGTACTCTACGAGTCGTAAAGTAGATTTTGTGTGCAATCCAGTGAAGGGTGTATTTCTTAAGTTACATCTATGAACATCTAGATGATATATAGAAGACTTTATAAGCCATATACCTACTCTCGTAAGACCTAAGTGATTCTATTTTAATAATCTTATGTCATTTACTCGTGAATTGCATGATTTAAAATTATGTAAATGTACCCACCATGATTTGATTAAATATCCATTACAAGTTTCTTATGGAATGAATGCCCCATGGCAAGACATGTATGTAAGAGATATTGAGACTAATAAGAGGGCCAACAAGTATGCTATGAGCTCATGATCATGATATGAATTTTAAGAATAATGTGAATCCCTATCTTTGATGTTCTAATCTATGTCTTAATGAGCTACTTCGAGAAGTAAATTATGTTGTTTTGAGGCTATGATTAATATAACTATGATTATAATTCAATTATTTTGTGGGATTGTTACCTAGCACCGAGAGGAGTTGGTAGTCTTCCATTGTCCCTAAACTATTTGGTCTTCCATTGTCCCTAAACTATGTGCCACCAAAGGTTCATGCCATTGATTGCTTATATGAGCTCGTACCTACTAAAGAGGTAATTCCATAAGGTAAAGATAATTGACGATACCTACCAAAAAGGCTATGCCATAAGGTAAGAGGTATATGGAGACACTTTCTAAAAAGGTCATATCGTAAGGTGAGTGTCTGGTTTACCTTGGCAAAGTAGACCACTTCTTGTTCAGTGTAGAGTGAATATCAAAGTTCCAAATAGTAGCTCACTTGGTCTTACATGTCAGTTATGGTCCTTTCCCACTTATATTTGATATATCTGGTGACTTGATAATTTCTCATGCATAGTTTGACTAAGCATCTATCATTCATGACATATTGAGCTTGTAGCCATTGATTATGAGCTTGTATATTGTTTAATTATGGATTTTGTTTCTTATTGTATTGCACCCCGAATACTTAGTACATTCCAAGTACTAATATATATACCTTTTCCTAAATGATCTCACCATGTAGCTAATATTCATCCTCCTCTTCCACGTGGCTAGGCGATTTGGTCGTAGATTGCTTGTGGTGAGTCCTCCATTCTAGGGAAAATATCCATTTACATTTATACTTTGTGAAGACTTGTATATTTATGGATGTTTATCTTTTCAGGGTGAGCCCAAGAGATGTCTTGGCCCCTATTCCACTCATGTTAGAGGTGTTGTTAGATATAGTATGTATGCTATGAGCTCGACTTTTGTTATGTTTATGTATTATGGAAGACTCCCTTAGTAATTATCCCCTTCTTATGCTTATTGTATGTTGTAGATAAGATGTAAGTCCTAAGTCCCCAATACCCCATAGCATGAGTCATACTTACTCGCCCTTTAGATATTATTTGTTATCTGCTTATGCTAATCCTCTTCCCTATAACATCCCCATAGCTTGAGTCCAAGCTCCCGTTTCCCCTAGAATAATATATTTACTGCTTAGTTATGCTTCCACAACCAAGGATGTAGCATGTATGCATATGAGGCTTGCTTGGGCCCCCTTCTAGTTCCCCATTTGCCGTGTTATGCCTAGGCTCTTGGCTTGGATCATGAAAGTATTTCGTGGGATATAACTTAGTATTGGATCAGCTTGTGTGAGGCGAACTATCCCCAAGGGTCCTTATATAGATCCTCAAGTCTTATAACTACGTGTCACCACAAGTTGATCATTATGTGCCTATAACGCTAGCTAATAGATCTATTTAGTAGTATGTTCATGTGATACCCATGCTAAGGTTAAGCTTAAAGGGTGGGATTTTAGGTTCATGTGATGCTCGCCATACTAGGGATAAGCCTAAAGTGCAGGGTCGAGTCTACTTGGAGACTCCTCTTCCGCTCAGTGTAGAGGGAACATCAGGATTCTATGTAATATTCTGCTTGACTTTATAGTCTGTTATGGTGTTATTCTCACATATGTATGCTAGGATTATGAAAAGTTTTAATGATGCTTCTATACATGGTTTTAAACATGCATTGCTTATACATATTTTGTCCTTAATCTATTGTTATGATTATGCATATTGATATCAAGGTATAATGTTGCTTGATGCATGGCATGCCTACATACTTAGTACATTCCACGTACTAATGCATACTTCGTTTTCTACATGATCTAACTGTATAGGAATGAATGATGGGACTATTCCTCCATTTCTTGGCTAGAGTTGGATTTAAGCTTTTGAAGATTGCTAGAGAGTTCCCAAGCTTCGAGGATAAGCCTAGTTCATGTTGTGTTTCCATGTTAGGACTTTTTGACTTTTTGTTTTGATATTATATCTTGAGGGTGAGCTAGTTGCATGTACTAGTCCCCCCAAGATCCTATGATGTAGATGCGTATTTTGGACTAAAGATGTAATTTTCCTAAGTAAAGCTATGACTTTGATATTAATATGTTTTGCTTGCTTGCTCTTTTATAAGTTGCTTACTTTACCTTATGTATGCTTGTGATTTGAAGAAAAGGATTGGACAGAGCACCTTTCGGTGTCACATTCGTCATGTCACATCAAGGCCTTGGGCTCAGGTTATGTCAAAGCTTGGTATCAAAGCACTAGATTGGTAAATGATCATTGAATATCCAACACACCATGTCAAGTGGAGTCTCATTCATGGTTGTGAAGTTGGCCACAATTATAATAGGAGGCTATGAGGCATTTTAGGAATGATTGACTTTTTCATATTCTATGTCATGCTTTAGACTCAAGTTATGGTTTCTCTTATTCTAATGGATGGTTTTATACTCTAGATCATACCTCAAAGATGAACGACACAAAGATGTCCCACTTCAGAGACTAAATCGGCCACTTCAGCTCCACAAGTCCCCAAAGGAGAAGAAGGGACTCATGCCGAATACCAAAATGTGGTCACCTTATTGGAAGGTGTCATGGACAACCAAGGATTTCAAGATCCTCATGCTCCTACCCCCTCCTCAAGGGTGAGGGATTTTACAAGGATGAATCCTCCAGAGTTCTATGGCTTTAAAGTTTAAGAAGACCCCTAAGAATTCATTGATAAGGTGTACAATGTTATTGATATGACATGGGTAAATTCGGAGGAGAGATCAGAACTTGCAGCCTATCAACTAAAGGGCCTTGCTCAATTCTTATTTTTTTCAATGGAAGAGGGAGATAATGAATGAAGAGCTTATTTCTTGGGAAGAATTCAAGGATGCCTTCTTCACCGTTTCTTTCCTATAGAGCTAAGGGTGGCAAAGATGGTGGAGTTTATGACCTTATGTAAGGTTCTATGAGTTTCAGGAGTATTCCTTAAAGTTCAACAATCTCTCAAAGTATGCTCTTCATATGGTTGCCAATCCTAGGACAAGGATATAAAAGTTTGTGTAGGGTGTGTCCAACTTGAACAATGAAGAATGCCGCACATCCATGCTCATAGATGTAAGGACTCAGACTTGGCATGACTTTATAGTGCTTAGATTTTGGTTCTGAAAAGTTTTTGACCAAGGTGAAACTTTATAGACACCTTCACGGGTCGTGTGGCTTACCACAACCCGTGTAAACGGGCCTTAAGGCAACCCTTGGCCTTGTGTACCAAGTTTTGTCCTTACCATGTTGTTTGAGACCAAGGACACACCACATGAAGCGCCTCCAAAAAGTGCCCAAAAATGTGCCTCAAAAGTGGCCAAAATAATAATTTTCATATATCTCAAAATTTGTGTGCGATATCAAAAATATTACTTCATATTCTTGTTCAAAGGGAAATATTTAGTGGGAAATGGGACTAATCCCGATTTAGAGTGAACGATTCACAATTTCAATTTTCCAAGTGGCAAAATGCAGTGGGGCACGCCTTAGTGTAACAATTGCCCAGTTAGTGTAATCTCGGTCCAAGACTTTTGGGTCTTGGGCCTAAGCATTTCCATGTGTGAAAATACCTATACTTAGCCTTATTTTACCTTAAGGTCATTCAAGACAACCCCAATACTCATTCAAACACTTAGGCTAATATTTCTCTTAGAATTCAATTGCCGAAACACTCTCCGGATCATAAGGAATTCACCCAAGTTTCAAGTCTCCATTTCAAATCTTCATCAAGAATTCTCCAAAGCTAAGGTATGTGGGTTTCCTTCATGAGTTCCTTTCAACCATGATGCCAAAGTTTCCTTTACCTAAATTTGCATGATTTAAAGTTTATTTACTCATAGGTCTTACTTATTATGAAATTCACGGCACACTATGTTGGGGTTTATGAAATTATGATTGTTTTAGCATGTTTTGATCTATGAATCTAAGATCTATTGTGAGATTTGATGAAATGTTTTGATTTATATTGCTTGAGGTGTTACCAAGTATTGATTGAAGGTTTTACATTGGATTTCCTTGCATGATTTCATCCCTAATATGCATGGTCTTATACTAGCACTATACACCTGCCAACTATTTGATAAAATGTCTAGTTATGATTTTCTTGATCAATTGATGGTCCAATTTGTGTCTTATGAGTTGAATGAATATATGATGATGAAATGAACGTATGTATATTATTTTCTCCTATATAGTGTTGGAATGTGACCATGCCCTACTCGGGGGTTGCGTGTCGGGTAACCATGTCGAGGGGTTTGTACCTTGATAACCATGTGACAGGGTTTGTACCTCGGCCACCAAGGGTTGTAGGGTGTGATGATCCACCAACCATGTTTGGGAGTTTGTACCTCGATCACTAAGGGTGGTAGGGTGCAAGGATCCACTAACCATATCAAAGAGTTTCCACCTTGCTAACCATGTTGGGGGATTTGTGCCATGGTCACCAAGGGTGGTAGTATGACGATCTATCATTATAACAGTGGTCTCTCCTTACACATGTAATATGTTCTATATAAGCTTGACTTACTCCAAGCAACATTCATGCATGCCATATTACTATTATGCTATGTATTGAATATTATTATACATTTTGCCTATGTTGCCTATTTATTGCTGCATTGCTTCCTACATACTTAGTACATTCAAATGTATTAACGCACTCTATGCCTATATGATGTCACCATGTAGGAACCAGAGCCCTATCTGAGCAACCTCCTCCACGTTGCTAGTACAATTTCTTCCATGCTTGGTGGTGAGTCCTGTATTCCAAAGATGATGTTTATGGTCTCATGCTATGTTCTAAAACTCTCCTTTTATGTATGTATTGATTATGAGGGTGAGCCTAGTTGGTTGTCTTGGCCCTCACTTTTATCTATGTAGTAGAGGTATTGTTCGACATGTTATATATTATGCTATAAGCTTTGACTTTCTCTTGACTCTTGTTGTTTGTAATATGAAAGTTGTCCCATAGCCCCGATTATCCCTATTTACTATCTCTTATTGTTGTTTTATTGCTTCCGCAAATAAGAATGTGTGTATGATATGCTAAGAGGCTTATTTGGGGTTCCTTTGGGTTCCCTATTCACCGTGTCACATCTAGGCCCTCATTTGGGTCATGACAAACTTTGCATGAGAGCACTAGATTGTTAGGTCCTCCACGTCCAATACATCGCATCGATAGAGTCCTATTCATGGTTGTGAAGCGCATCACGATTATGAATAAGAGGCTATGAGGTATTTTAGGAAATGCTTCACTTTTTCATTATCTATGTCATGCGATAGAGTTCAGTCCCCTAGGGTTTATTACTAATCCCTAACGATTACATTTCAGGATATGTCTCAAGCTACTCAGGAAGCAAAGGTATCAAATGTGGAGGTTCGTAGTGCTTTATAAGTATTGGCCAAAGCGGTGAAAAAATTGGCAACTCACCTCTAACAATAAGTGAGTATTCTCGAGACTTCAAAAATTGGCCTAGACCTTTGAATCCATTGCATATTAGTAGCTTCTTGGGTTTAGCGAGTTATTACCAAAGGTTGTGAATAGGTTTGTTTCTATTGCTTCTCCTATGGTTTAGTTGACCCCAAGTAAGGCTCATTTGAGTGGATTGATGAGTATGAATAGAGTTTCTAAAATCCTTGAAGGTTAAGCTTTTGTCCGCTCCTGTCTTGGATCTACCGAGAGGATTAGAAGGGGGTTGTTGAGTATTGTGACACTGTAAGGAATTGGTTTGGGTTGGAGTCCTTAGGGTGGTTTTACTATTTTCATATCATGCTTCTAATGAGTGTAGCACCCGTAAGGTTGTAATATGATAGTTAAGGATGAATGATCAATTTGGTCAACTACAATGGGCTAGACACTTCTCTAAGATTGATTTTGGTTTGGGATTTGTCCCAAAGTGAGGAGGAGGGTAGGTGAGATCCCTAGGTGTCCTATCAAACTAGGAGTAAGCATTTGAATAGTGGTGGAGTTGTTTGGTTGATTTATGCACCAACTATGTTTATGGGTTTTATGAATAGGTTCTTAAAACCCTACCTTAGCATGTTTATGGTGACCTCTAGTGGTGGAGCATTGAATTATTTAGAGCTTCTGAACTATTTGGGGGTAGTGTTACAAGTCTTGGGGGATGAGATGTTGTTTGCTAAATATGATAGGTGTGAATTTAGGGTAATGAGAAGGTGGTTAGAACTCCTTGAGGGTTATGATATAAGTGTGCATTATTTTTCCCCAATAAGGCTAATCTTATGGTCGGTGCTTTAAGTAGGGTGCTTATGGGTAGCCTAGCATATATTGATGGTGGTGATAAAGAGGTGGCTAGGGAGGTCCATTGTTGGGTAGATTTGGAGTTAGGTTGGAAGAGGTTGGTAATGGTGTTGTTGTTGTTGTTGATGATGGTTCTAAATCTTCAATGGTTGATGAGTTATAAGAAAAGCAAGATCTTGATTCCTCCTTGTTAGAATTGAAAGCCTTAGTGAAAGAGGCCAAGGTGGAGGATTTCTCCCAAGGGATATATGGTGCCCTTAGGTACTAAGGTAGGTTGTGTATGCCTTGGGTTGATGGCTTAAGAGAAAGGATCCTTGATGAGGCCCATAATTCTTCTTATTCTATTTACCCCGGTTCTACAAAAATGTATAGAGATTTGAGGGATGTGTATTGGTAGGGAGGCATGAAGAAGGACATTGCTAAATTGTTTCCAGTTGTCATAGTTGTCAACAAGCTACATCCAAAAATCAAAGGCCAGTGACCTGGCACAAGACATAGAGATTCCCACTTCGAAGTGGAGAGGAGATTAATATGGATTTTGTGGTTGGGTTGCCCAAGAATAGGAAGGGTTTTGATTTCGTTTGGGTAGTGGTTGATAGGATGACAAAATCGGATCATTTTCTACTGTTCAAGACTATATATGGGGTTGAATATTATGCTAAATTTTACACTCATGAGTTGGTAAGGTTTCATGGGGTGCCCTTATCTATCCTATCGGATTGTGGTTCTCAATTCACTTCATTTTTTTGGAGGTCTTTCCAAAAGGGTTTTGGTACAAGGGTTAAACTTAGTACAACCTCTCACCCTCTCACGGATGGCCAATCCAAAAGAACTATCCAAACATTTGAGGACAAGCTTAGGGCTTGTATTTTGGAGTACAAGTGTATATGGCTCCTTTTGGGGCTCTCTATGATAGACGCTATAAATCATCGGTTGGGCGGTTTGAAGTGGGAGATATGGTTTTTTTGGGTCCAGATTTGGTTATGGATGCTATGGAGGAGGTATGTTTGATTAGGGAAAGTTTGGAAATAGTCCAAATTCATCAAACATCCTATGTCGAAGTGACAAGAAGAGAGCTTGAATTCAAAGTTGGTGATTGGGTCTATTTAAAGGTTTCACTCATATAAGGTGTGGTTTGCCCCGATAAGGAGGGAATTTAGTTCATGGTTTGTGAGTCTTCATAGGTTGTTGGGGAAGATTAGTAGGGTTGCCTATGAATGGGAAGTGCCTTTGGATAAGGATATGGTTTGTCCGGTTCTTCATATTTCTAGGATTGAGGAGGTGTGTTAGTGATTCAAGTGCTATAGGATTCTTGGGATTGTGGATGTTGTAGAGGATGCATAGATATATGAGGAGGTCCGATGGAGAAGTGGGGTGGATATGAGTAAAGGTTGATTTGTAGGGATGTAGTGTTCGTCAAGGTCCATTGGAAGGATCTCAAGTCGAGAGTGTTTTTCGAAAAGCCGAAGTGGGCATGGAAGGCAATATCTATATCTCTTTCATTCCATTCAAGCTTATGATAACATATCAATTCCTTTTATGATTCTAAGTCTCATTTTTCAGCCCCTATGTCATTGCATGCATTCATGTCTATGTCGACAAGTTCATGATGACTTTAACATTTTTATTGAGATTTCAAAAATGGTGTTTATATGTATTGTTGTATTCTTGTTGGGGCTAATTTCTTCATGATTACTATTCTTAGATATATCTCTTTGACATTCGAGGATGAATGTTCCCAAGGGAGAGATATTGAAACGACCCCAGAAAGTGCCCGAAAATGTGCCTTGGAAGTGCCTAGAATCATAATTTCCACATATCTCAAAATCCATGCACAATATTGAAAATCCATTCACGATATCA
>JAOTQJ010152395.1:0-59830 GCA_025642045.1 Solanum sejunctum
GGCACACACATACCACTTGGGCCAATCAAAACTTTACACACACCTTGACCCCACCTCAAATTATCCTTAAGGACCAATCTTAGAAGAAATGTTGTATTCGGTCCCAAACTTTATTAAATCGAATCAATTAAGGACTTTAGGGTTTTAAATTAAGTTATGGGTCCTAACAGGTGAAGGAGGAATATATACCCAAGACTACTTTCAGAACACGTTATGGTCAAGTTGAATTTCTTGTTATGTCATTTGCGCTAACGAATGCACCAATAGTTTTTATGGATCTGATGAACATAGTGTTTAAGCTATTCTTGGATATGTTTATGATAGTATTTATATATGACATTTTAGTATATTCAAGATCAGAAGAGGATCACGCAAATCACTTATGATAGGTACTATAGGTTCCTCATGATCGAAAGTTGTATGCCAAGTTTTGTAAATGTGAATTTTGGCTAAAATCAGTGGCATTCTTGGGTCATATTATGTCGAATGAGGGAATAAGGGTTGATTCACAAAAGATAGAGGCAGTTAAAGATTGTCCAAGACCAACAACACCTACAAAAGTTTGGAGCTTCCTAGGTTTAGCAGGTTATTATAAGAGGTTTGTTGAAGGTTTTTCTTCTATTTATGCACCTCTAACAAAGTTGAAACATAAGGCGACCAAGTTCGAATGGAATGATGCATGTGAAAGGAGCTTCTACAAGCTAAAAAATGAGCTAGCTTCTGCACCTATGCTAGTACTTCTAGAAGGCACCGAGGGGTATGTAGTGTATTGCGATGCTTCAGGAGTTGGCTTAGGGTGTGTACTAAAACAGCATAATAGGGTAATTGTTTATGCATCTAGACAACTACAACCATATGAGAAAAACTATCCAACTCATGATCTTGAGCTAGCAGTGATTGTATTTGCTCTGAAAATACGGCGACACTATTTATATGGGGTTCACGTAGACTTCTATACTAATCATAAGAGCCTACAATATATCTTTAAGCAAAAAAAACCTAAATTTAAGATAATGGAGGTGGCTAGAGCTAATAAAGAATTATGACGTTGATATACTATACCATACAGGGAAGGCAAATGTGGTAGCTAATGCGTTGAGTCATAAGGCAATCATGAATACTAGTGATCAAGCTATGATAAGTCAAGTAGTGGCTAATGATCTACATTAGCTAGCTAGTTTGGGAGTTCGCCTTCTTGAAACTCCAAAGGAAGGAGTTATTATACATAATGCAACGTCTTCATTAGTAATAGAGGTGAAAGAAAAATAGATCAAGGATCCTGTTCTACGACAGCTTAAGGAAAAAGTGAGTCAGGGTATGATAAAGGGCTTTGACCTTACACAAAATAGAGTACTTTACTGCCAAAATAGAGTACATGTACTTGATAATAATGGATTCAGGAAGATAATAATGGAAGAAGCCCATCATTCCCTATATTCCATCCATCCAGGATCAACTAAGATGTACCATGACCTACAGGGAACGTTTTAGTAGGGAGGCATGAAGAAGGACCTTGCAGAATTTGTGGCTCAATGTCTAAATTTCCGTTAAGTGAAAGTAGAACACAAATCTAGGAGGTTATATGCAATGCATAGAGCTTACAACATGGAAGTGAGATATGATCAATATGGATTTTGTTACTGATTTGCCTCTTTCATTTTAGAAGTTCGACTCCATATGAGTAATAGTTGATAAACTCACAAAGTCAGCACACTTCTTTCTAGTTAGGTGTGATTATATAGTTGAAGAGTATGCCAAGTTATACCTTAAAGAGATAGTCAGGCTACATAGAGTTCCAGTCTCTATTATATCTGACCGAGAGTTCCAGTCTCTATTATATCTGACCGAGGAACTCAATTCACTGCAATGTTTTGGAAGTCCTTCCAAAGGAGTTTAGGGACACAAGTGAATTTGAGTAAAAGATTCCACCCTAAAATAGATGGTCAAGCAGAATGCACCATTAAGACACTTGAAGATATGTTGTGAGCTTATGCATTAAACTTTAAAGGTAGTTGGGTGGACCATTTACCACTCATTGAAGTTGCCTATAATAATAGCTACCACACGAGTATCAAGATGGCACCTTGTGAAGATTTGTATGGGAGGACATGTAGATCGCTAATTAGATGGTTTGAAGTGGGTGAAACCCCCTTACTTGGGCCAAATCTAGTACAACAAGCCATGGAAAAGGTTAAGGTAATACAACAGCGGCTAGAAACGGCCCAAAGTCATTACAAATCATATGCAGGTGCTAGAAGGAGAGGATTGGAATTCTTGAAAGGTATCTCCAATGAAAGGGGTTATGAGATTTTGTAAGAAAGGAAAACCGAGCCCACGTTACATAGGGCTATATTAGATTATTAAGAGGTTCGGGCAGGTTGCATATGAACTAGAGCTACTCCAAAAGCTTTCAATGGTTCATCTAGTTTTTTATGTCTCAATGCTTCGAAAATACATAGGTGACCTATCTCGTATCACTCCTATTTAGGATGTACAGGTTATAGAAGATCTCACTTATGAAGAGGTATCTATTGTTATTCTAGATTGTCAAGTTAAGAAGCCAAGGAATAAAGAAATAGCTTCAGTAAAAGTACTTTGGAGAAACCAGCAAGCAGAAGAAATAACATGGCAGGCCAAGGACACAATGAAATAAAAATACCCTTGCTTATTTGAATCTAAACAGGAAGTCCAATATGCAGAATTGGGACACTAATAGGTACGTGTGATTGAATACCTAATGTGTTGTCAAAAGTTCGTGTAAGTAAAGGTTTAAACTTGATTAAGTTATTCAATTGTGCTAACATTTGAGGATGAATATTCCTAAGGGGGGAGGATATAACACCCCACATCTTACAATACTAATACAAAGCAAATGAAACATGATATGGTTTGGTTAAATTGGCACCCATTTTTAAAAGTGCTTGAATTTCATTTTATAGGGGGATATGTGCATCTAACACTTAAGATGGTTGAGTGTATACATATTTTGTGTCAAACTAAGGAGATCACAGCCTTAAATGAAGTAAGAGAATTGAGGTGCTTATAGGACTTAAGAAGCTAGCAGGTGAGTCACCTACTTGCTTAGCTTAAATTGTTAGCTAAATAGGGATGAGACCCGACGTCGAATTTATTCAAGTTCGATTATGAATAAAGTCTGTGAAAAGGGTGTAACATTGTCTAATGCTTTAGCATCACACATGGACGATATTTTTAGACCAATAAGGATATTGAAAAAGCCCAAAGACATCACAATTTGTTTGATAATTTGGGCCAAAACTAACTAATAGAAAGAGGAAAAATGGACAGCCAAGGCCCAATCAATTTGTACCCAATTAGGCCCAAGTGAAAGGGCCAAGTTGCTACATCACCACCTTAATAATATAAGTCTTAAACTACACAAGAATGTCGGCTAAAATCCCATTTTAAATGGCTTACATATAGCACCTTTAAGTCATTCTTAGACTTGGAAACATTTCAGCTTCCAGAAACCTTCGATCCACACTTTGTTAATCTAGCAAAGCAGCCACAAGGGGACTTCTAGGGTTCTTGGAGAATCCGTATACCTTGAAGGTAGTGGTAAGTAAGTTTACATATGTGTTTAGTATGCTTTTCAAATGAAAAATAAGAAGTATATGTTAGTATGTTTGTGCTGGAAATTTGGACAGCATGTGTCCTAAGGATTGTTATGAACTTTTTGTGTTATTTAAGAGGATTTTCTCTTCTTGGTTGGCTGAATTATAAAGTAATATTTGTGTTTTTAATATGGTAGAGTTTTTTAGTGATGTAACTAAGCTGCTTCACCATTTTTACAGTCTGCGAAAGTAAGTTCTTATGTGATATCATAATTTTGCTCATAATTGGAACTTGTGGGCTGATTGATTGAGGACTATGATATCATATCCTTCACTTATTTTGAAGACTATTTCTGATCTATTTTAGGACTATTTGTATGTATAAATGTTGTGGAAATAGTTTGGTCGAAGTTGGTAAAAGTTTGGAATCATCAACGTCGTAACGTAGCAAAGGGACGTAACATTATGCCGCCTATTTTTATGTTGCATAAAATTATTGTGTCCTATGCTTTATATACAGTTGTAAGGCTATTATAGCACTAAAATAGGCTACACATGATGTGTATATGATAATGTGTATTAGAAAGAATGATTAGGGGCGGAAAGGTTGAAAGAATATGCTCGGGTTCATAATTATCCGCTTGCTGCTTGTGTGTGTTTTCTTTATGAGATTGAGCTGCCAAGATGTACGTATTGGTTGATAATGCTAGTTTTATTACCTACTATATTGTAGAATATTTGAAGGAAGGGAAAGTTATCTTGAGGTAATAGCTAGGTCGTACAGCGAGGTATGTAAGGCTACTTGATTTTGTATTGTTTGGCATGAAACATAGATCCCTCGGTACATAAAAGGCACTTACCAACTCCGACACAATTATTAACTGTATTTTCACTCTTTCACATGTTCATATGCTCCCATACATAGTCATTTGCAAACCTGTGTACAAACTTAGATACCAACATACACGAGTTTGTTCTACTAAATAAAGTTCGTGTGTTGTTCTACCTCCTATGCATTTCATTATTTGTGCAACTTACTCATTACATTATGGTGCTGTATTTTCGCATTATTTACATGTTATATACTGTATCTACAGTCCTTCAGTTCTAATATTACGACCACCAAAAGAATCATCTCAAAGGTAATTGAAAGATAAAGTAAAGTATATTACTTATTGATGGGTGGTAGCCTGAGGGGTGGAAGAATCACCTAGCCAGGGACGATCCTATCACGGGGGGTAGCCCTAGGGCTTAAGGAAGATCCTAGCCAGGGTTAATTCGAATACAATTTTACTACTAATCAACTGGTCATTTGTATTACATACTGTGCACAGATTATACAGTAAAGGTAGAGTAATAAAAAGAACATAAAGTACATGATCCCATAGTACAACTAAAGGTGGTCTCTTATCCTATACCAGTGCATAGTTTCATTTGAGTTGTTACTTCTATACATTATTTCCGATCTTATATGTTAGTACATTATCTCATACTGACATCCCTTACGGGGGACCTGCATTTCATGCTGCAGGTACAGATGCTAGTAAATCTCCCCAGTAGGAGTACCGGATATCCAACTGCTATTACCAAGGTCCAGGTTGCTTTAGAGCTTTGTGTCTAGAGCTTATATTTTTGTATTTATAGTTAGTCAAGGTGGGGCCTATCCCGACCCTTATCAGATACTTTCCCTTATCTAGAAGCTTTGTAGACTATGTAAATTAAAGTGTGGTCATGTCTCGTACATTAACCATCGTGGCCCTAAAAGGAAAAGTCATATGCATTTCCTTTTGGCTTATTATCACAGTTTATTTTCTTAAGGGCATGTCAAATGTAGAAACACCTTATAATATGTATAGAAAGCGCATAGATATAGGTTGGTTCTCCCGGGCCTTGGCAACGGGCGCTAGTCAGCCCTAATAGGACTTTGGGCATGACAGATACTGTAGATTTTGATGTCATCCTTGGGATAGTTTGGTTAGATGTATATTATGCCTTGATTGATTGTAGAACCCATATAGTCAAATTTCAATTCCCAAATTAACCCATCTTTGAGTGGGAGAGTCATGATATGGTGGTGAAGGGTAGGTTTCTCTCTTGCATTAAAGACCAAAAGTTGATCTCTAAGGGATGTCTTTATCATCTAGTGAGGGTTGGGATGTGGATTCCAAAGTCCTTCCTATAGAGTCGGTTCCCATGGTAAAAGCGTTTCTTGATGTCTTTCTAAAAGACCATCCCAGT
The DNA here is from genome assembly GCA_025642045.1 of Solanum sejunctum. Taxonomy (NCBI): domain Eukaryota; kingdom Viridiplantae; phylum Streptophyta; class Magnoliopsida; order Solanales; family Solanaceae; genus Solanum; species Solanum sejunctum. The sequence continues at coordinate 5,811 of JAOTQJ010152395.1, forward strand.
ATTCCTCAAAAAAGGGAAATAGATTTTGGTGTACATCTCCTTCCCGATACTCAAACCATTTCTATTCTCGCTTACCATATGGCCCTGGCGGAGTTAAAGGAGTTGAAGGAGTAATTGAGTGAATTGTTGGAGAAGGGTCTTATTCGGACTAGCCAAGAATGACTACTGGCAACTTAATAAGTCCACAATAAAAAGAATAAGTATCCTCTACCAAGGATTGATGATTTTTTTCACTAACTTCAAGGGGCTAGTCACTTCTCTATGATTGATCTTCGGTCTGAGTATCATCAAGTGAAGGTGAGGGAGTGTAACATTCCCAAGACGGTCTTCTAGACTAGGTATGGGCATGATGAGTTTGTTGTTATGTCTTTTAGGTTGACCAATTCACCAACCATCTTCATGTGCCCTACCTTGATTTTTTTGTCATAGTTTTTATTGATGATATCTTGATCTATTCTCATACTGTAGAGGAGCATATGGGTTATTTGAGAGTGATGTTGTAAAAATTGAGGGAAGTTAAGTTGTATGCTAAGTATGAGAATTGTGAATTTTGGTTGAAAGAGGTGGTCTTTCTAGATCATCTGTTGTCGGGGGATGGTATTAAGGTAGATCTTAAGAAAATGGAGGTAATCAGAAATTAGATTAGACTTTTGACCCCCTAGGATATTAAAAGCTTCTTGGGCTTAACGGGTTACTACCAGAGGTTTGTGAATGGGTTCTCTTCTATTGCTTCTCCCATGACTAAGTTGACCCCAAAAAAGGCTAAATTTTTATGCACTGATGAGTGTGAAAAGATTTTCCAAACCTTGAAGCATAAGCTTGTGTAGGTAATTAGAAATTAGCCTAGACCTTTGACCCCCTCGAATATTAAAAGCTTCTTGGGTTTAGCGGGTTACTATCAGAGGTGTGTGAATGGGTTTTCTTCTATTACTTCTCCCATGACTAAGTTGACCCAAAAGAAGTCCAAATTTGTATGCACTGATAAGTGAAAAGAGTTTCCAAACCTTGAAGCATAAACTTGTGTATTCTCCTATCTTCTCTCTACTGGAAGGGTTAGAAAGGTTTGTTGTGTATTGTGATGCCTCACGGATTGGTTTGAGTTATGTTTTGATGCAAAATTGTAAGTTGATAGCTTATGCTTCTAGGCAACTCAAAGTGTATGAAAATCATTATCCTACTCATGATCTTGAATTGGCTGCCATGGTATTTGTGTTTTGAAAATTTGGCGTCATTATTTGTATGAAGTGCATGTTGATGTGTTTACTGATCATAAGAGTCTCGAATATGTGTTCATTCAAAAAGATCTCAACTTAAGATAAAGAAGGTGGTTAGAACTCCTTAAGGAATATGATATGAGTGCGCATTATCATTAAAGTAAGGCCAATGTTATAGCCGATGCTTTGAGTAGGGGTCTATAGGTAGCCAAGCTCATATTGATGGTGGTGGTGAAAAGGTGGCTAGGGGGTCCAACGGTTGGCTAGATTGGGGGTTAGATTGGAAGAGGTTGATAATGATGATATTGTGGTTGTTGATGGTTACAAATTTTCCTTGGTTGATGAGGTAAAAGCAAAGCAAGATCTTGACCCCTCCTTGTTAGAATTGAAGGCCTTGGTGAGCGAGAGCATGGTAGAGGTTTTCTCCCAAAGGAGAGATGGTGGCCTTGGTTACCAAGGTAGGTTATGTGTGCCTAATGTTGATGACTTGAGAAAGAGGATTCTTGATGAGTCTCATAATTCTACCTATTTTGTTCACCCTAGTTCTACAAAAATGTATAGAGACTTCAGAGATGTGTTTTGGTGGGGAGGGATAAAGAAAGACATTGCAAAATTTGTATCTGCTTGTCATAGTTGCCAACAAGTCAAAGCCAAAAACAAAAGGCCAGGTGGCCTAACCCAAGATATAAAGATTCCCACTTGGAAGTGGGAGGCAATTAACATTGATTTTGTAGTTGGGATGCCTAAGACTAGAAAGGATTTTGATTCTATTTGGGTTGTGGTTGATAGAATGACAAAGTTGGCTCATTTTCTACCTATTAAGACTACTTATGGAGGCAAAGATTATGCTAAATTGTACATTTATGAGTTGGTTAGATTGTATGGGGTCTATTTTATTAGATCATGGTGCTAAATTAACTTCACACTTTTGGAGATACTTCCAAAGAGGTCTTGGTACCAAGGTAAACCTTAGTACGACCTTTCACCCTCAAACAAATGACCAAGCCGAAAGGACTATCCAAACTCTTAAGAATATGGTTAGAGCTTGTATTGTAAATTTTAAGGGTGGTTGGGATGATCATTTTCATTTGTTTGAGTTTGCTTATAATAATAGCTATCATTCTACCATTGATATGACTCCTTTTTAAGCCCTCTATGGTAGGAATTGTAGGTCCCTGGTTGGATGGTTTGAGGAAGGAAAAAGGGCATTGTTGGGTCCGGATATAGTCATGGAGCCTATGGAGAAAGTAAGGTTGATTAGAGAGAGGTTGAAAACATACAAAAGTCATCAAAAATCCTATACCGATGTGGTGAGAAGGGATCTCAAATTTAAGGTTGGTAACTATGTCTATTTGAAGGTATCACCCTTGAAGGGTGTGGTTCGTTTGGTAAAAAGGGTAAATTGACTCCAAGATATGTGGGTCCTTATAGGGTGTTGAGGAGGATTGGTAAGGTAGCCTAATAGTTGGAGTTGCCTAGTGAAATGGACTTAGTTTATCTGGTCCTTCATGTATCCATGTTAAGGAAATGTGTGGGTGACCCAAATGCTATTATTCCATTGGATGTTGTGGGTGTTGTTGAAGATAACTTGGCTTTTAAAGATGTTCCAGTAGGGATATTGGATAGACAAGTAAAGAGATTGAGGAACAAGGATGTGGCTTCTGTTAAGGTCCTTTGGAGGAACTAACAAGTTGAAAGTGCTACATGGGAGGCCGAGGCATACATGCAAAAGCGATATCCTTATCTCTTCCATTCTACTCAAGCCTAAGGTACTAATCCTAAGTTCCCTATGTCATTTCAAATCTTATGTTTTAACCCCTACATCATTTGCATGCATTCAAGTTTATATTGGCAAGTTCATGATGATTTTGACACTTAAATTGAGATTTTTGAAATGTTGTTTAAGTGTATTGCTACATTCTTATGTGGGATGATATTGTATTGTTTACGTCTCTTATATACATGTCTTTGACATTCATGGATGACAAATGTGCCCCAGAAGTACCCAAAATCATAATTTCCATATATCTGAAAATCCATGCATGATTTCAAATTTTTGACTTTATATTCTTGATCAGATGAAAAATTTAGTGGATAATGGGTCTAACCCTAACTTTAGAGCAACCGTATCAAAATATGAAAATCTTGAAATGCAATTCCCAGAGAGGTTTTCGCGCCCTTGGCGCGACACACCAAGGGTGCGCCTTCGTGTTATTTTTGCCCAGATTTTGTTGTTCGGTCTAATGCTTTTGGGTCTTGGGCCTAAGCCTTCCCATGCATAAAAATATCTATACTTAGCCATATATCAACACCATATCATACAAGATATTCCTCAATACTCTCTAAAATACTTAGACAAATATTTCACTCAAAATTCAAGTGCCAAATCTCTTTTCGGATCTTAATGAATTTATTCAAGTTTCAAGTCTCCATTTAAATCTTTATCAAGGAATTTTTCAAAGTCAAGGTATGTGGGTTTCAACTATTGGGTTCGTTAATCCATGGTGCTCAATCCTTTTTTTTACATAAATTGCATGTTTCTAAGTTGATTTACTTCTAGGACTTGCTTATTATGAATTTTAAATATGAACTACGTTTGAGTTTCATAAAACTGTGACAGTTTAAGCATGTTTTAAGCTATAAATCTATGATCTATCTTGAGATTTGAGGAAGGGTCTTAGATGTATATTGCATGACAGTATTATCAAGTGTTTGTGGGTTGATTTAATTAAAGTTTTGTTGCATGGTTTCAATCTTGAATTGCATAATTTTATTCTAGAATTACACACTTACCAAGTGTTTGATGAAATATTCAATTTTTGATTCTTGAGCTATTGATGATCTACTTTATGACCTATGAATTGAATGACTTTATGATGATGAAAGGAAGATATATAAGTGATGATTTCCTGAAAAATATCAATAGTTTTGAAAGTTGACCATGCCTCGCTTGAGGGGTGGTAAGCCCATGCAACCATGTTGGGGGGTTTATACCTCAATTTCCTTGATCGGTAGGTGAAATGGCCATGCTACTATATTGGGGGGGTTATATACCTTAATTGCCTCGCCAAGGAGGTGGTAGGTGTCATAACCCAAGCCTAGGGACTAGACGTAACACGGCGAGCCTCTTAGAACATTACTACACATCCTTGGTCGTAGAAGCTATAAACTAACAAGAGATAGTAAATAGGAATAACAAGTTAAGAGACATCTTTTATACAATAACCAACAAGAGTTAAGAGATAGTCAAAGCTTATAACATTACACATGACATGTCCAACAATTCCTTTACTACATAGATTAGAGTTGGGGCCAAGACAAGCAATCGGGCTTACACTCATAGTTAACATATACATAAGTGAAAGATAGACTTAGAACATAACATGAGGTTATAAGCATAGTCCTCGGTATGGAGGACTCACAAACAAACTTGAGAGAAATTGTACTAGCCACATGGCGGGAGATGCTCAAGCGGGGCTCTGATTCCTATATGGTGACATCATCTAGGCATAGAGTATGCATTAGTACATTTGAATGTACTAAATATGTAGGATGCAATACAACAAGTGAGAAGTACTATAACCAAAATGCATAACATAGACAATGGGTGAGCATATGGCAATATTGCATGTGTGAATGATGCTTGAAGTAAAATCATGCTTATATAGAACATAATACAGGTGTAAGGACTGACCATTATTAGTGCATATCCAAGGCCTATCACCCCCTTGGAGAGGCGAATGCTGTACAAAACCCTTAATTGGTTAATGAGGTACAAACCCACCAACATGGTTGATGGAGTACAAACCCTCCAACATGGTTGATGGAGTACAAACCCCCAACATGGTTGTTGAAGTACAAACCCCCCAACATGATTATCAAAGTACAAATACCTCGATATGGTTACATGGGCCTACGATGTCCCAAGCGAGGCAATCGAGGTACCAGCCCCTCAACAAGTTTACTATGGCATACAAACCCCCACGTGAGGCTTGGTCAATTCTCAGCACTATAGAGATAATATCATATACATATATTCCTTTCATCGTCATATAGTCATTCAATTCATAAGACATATTGGACCTTCAATTCCTCTAGAAGCTCATAATTGGATATTTTATCAAACACTTGGTGGGTGTATAGTGCTAGTGTAAAACCATGCCATTCAAAAGTGTAATCATTCTATAAAATCCAATGTAAAACTATCAATAGATACTTAGTAACACCCTTAAGCAATATACATCAAAACTGTTCATAAAATCTCACAATAGATCTTAGATTCATAGCTAAAAACATGTTACAACAACCATAATTTCATGAAATCCCAACATAGTGCGCGCTTAAATTCATAATGACTAAGACCTATGAGTAAATCAACTTTAAATCATGCAAATTTAAGTGAAAGGAAGCTTGGGCATCATGGGTGAAAGGAACCCAAGAAAGAAACCCACATACCTTAGCTTTGGGGAATTGCTTGATGAAGATTGGAGATGGAGACTTGAAGCTTGAATGATAATCTTAGAATCCGGATGAGTTTTGAACTTGAAATTTGGAGATGAAATATAATCTAAGTGTTTGAAAGAGTATTTGGGAATGTCTTAAATGGTATGAGGGTGAAATGAGGCTAAGTATAGGTATTCTTACGTATGGGAATACTTAGGACAAAGACCCAAAAGCCTTGGACTGAACTAATAAAACTAGGCACAAAATGTACTATGGCGCGCCCCTGGTGAGTCACGCCTAGGACGCGAACCTTCACTATTTTTTGCCAACTTTGGATTTTTGAATTTTGATATGGTTGCTCTAAAATCAAGTTTAGACTTATTTCCCACTTAATTTGACCCCCTAAACAAGAATTTATAGTCGAATTTTTGATCACATACGGATTTTGAGATATATAGAAATTACAATTCTTGGCACTTTCGAGCCACATTTTCAAGCACTTTTTGGTGTCTTTTCAATAGGTCTTGGTTTCTAATTATAGTCTCCTTCTTCATATGTAATATATTCTATATAAGCATGTGTTACTTTAAGCATTATTCATACATGTCATATTATTATTATTATGTTATCTATTGCTTATGATATTGCATTTTGCCCATGTTGCTTATCTCTTGTTACATTGCATCTTACATACTTAGTACATTCAAATGTACTAATGCATACTCTATGCCTACATAATGTTACCATGTAGGAACAAGAGCTGCACTCGATCATCTTCCTTCTCTATGGGGCTAGTATTACCTTCGAGCAAGCTTGGTGAGTCCTCAATTCTGGGGACAATGTCTTTGATCTTATGCTATGTGTAAGGACTCTCTTTCTTTTAATGTATACTTTTGTCTATGTAGGTGATCCCGGAAAGTTGTCTTTGTGCCCGCTCAAACTCTAAGTTTAGTGGTATTGTTGGACAAGATATGTACTATGCTTGAGCTTGAGTTTTTGATGCTTTAGTCTATGAAAGAGTTCCCTTAGCACCTTATCCTTGTTTTATGAATTCTTGTTGTTGTCCAAATGCTTCCATGACCAAGGATATGTAATGATATATTAAGAGGCATGTTTAGTGTCCCTATGGGTTCTCCATTTGCCGTGCCATGGCTAGGCCCTAGGCTTGGGTCGTGACATCATAGTCTCATGATCATAACTAGGTGGGACTCATATTTCTTTTATTCATTCATGCTAAATTTCATAAGACTAGTCCCATTGGACACACAAACATGAGGGTAATCATGACGTACAAAACTTGTATAATATAACATCATGAGGAGGGTTTTACAATAACATATAGCTTTCATAATATCTCAATGAATTTCATATAATACTTGATATACCTCATCCTCCATAACATTCATGAACTAGCATACATATAGCAAAACCTTTTCATTATTCATAAGAAAGTTCATCATTAAACCATTATCATTAAGAATCATTCAAAATTAGCAAACTTAACTTGACAATAGGGATGGGCTAATGCATGTAATTTTAAATCATGTAACTCAAGAGGACTATGCATGAAAGTGATGCATTTCATCAATTTATATCATTTCTATTTAGTCATACATATCATCTTTCAAAACATGGATATGAAAACATGAAATTCATCTTATACAATCCTCAATGCTATAGTGCCTCATGGTATAACAATATTTATAGCTTTAAATATCATAAACTAGCTCATCAAACCATCACATCATAATATCAAATAATGGGTTTCATATCATTCACAACATTTAAAACATTCTCATAAACTCATAGCATGCTTAATATTCCTTCAACATCAACAACATCCATAAATCACATGTGCTACCATAAGCCTTCATCATATAAGAGATTTGCCACATAACTTAGTCAAAACATGTTGGGTATATGTATTTAAGCTTAAAATCATAGAATTCAAGAATAAGAAACATAAGAGGGGTAAAATAAAGTCATTTAATAAGTCATTCAAGCAATCTAACAACATACTTGAAAAATCCCAATTTGGGTATCATGAAAACTATTCACAAATTTATTATATTTTAGAGTCTTTCAAGATGCCATAGCTTACAAAGCTTTAATGTAATAACCATACAGTAATCTCAATGACTAGTAAGAGCCCATGCATCAATAAATCAAGAATCAACAAATTTCTAATATTTTTCATGTAATAGAGTGATAATAGAAAATACCCATAAAGAATTAGTCATTAGAATTAAGAAATTTAATAAAAATAGTTTTGGGCTCCATGGGTAAAAGGACCCATACATGAAGACCCACATACCTTAATCTTGGAGTTTTTTGAAAAAAAAAATTGAGGATGACTTGGGGCTTGACTTAGGTTTCTTGAATTCCAACAAAACTTCTTGAAACTCTTGAGAATGGATGGAGGATTAGGTGAAGATTAGAGAGGAATCTGAGAGGTTTTTGGATAAGTTTTAGAGTTGAAAAATAATTAAGGATGAGGGTTTCGTGTACATATAGACACTAGATAATTACCCAATTGTCCTTGAGTGAAAAAGGATATTTTAGACATATGGCGCGTCCAGTCCGTGTCGCGGCCGCAACGCGAATAACCACTGCTTGCGAAATTTCATCATAAAATTTTTGTTTTGCACGGATTGAAATATACCTTGTAGGTACCGTTCCCTCAGATAATATTGCCCTCTGAAAAAGAAGATAAGGTCAGATTTTTAAAATTTTGCACGACTTCTATGATATTAAAAGATAATGTATCATAGGGTCTTTTCGAGCTACGTTGAGGGGTATTTTAGTATGATAGTACAACTATGGCAAGGGAGGTATGGTCAACAAGCCACAATCACTGAATAATACCAGTGCTAATAATCCAATGAAAGTTCCCTTACAAAAGGAAGTTCGAAATCTCACTTTCAATGATGTTTTCATGTATAATCTTAGGACTATGCTAACTCACTCACTCTCACAAAGACATTCATGTATCATGCCCAATACCATATGCTTTCCCCTATACTCATGCTTAAGATCTTTGACTACTTGGACTAGGATCACTTTAAGACTTTACAGGCTTACAACGGAGGCTCAGGGGCATTTTGTTGATGCTTGGGAAAATAGTGACTAAAGATCCTCCTTGACACTGTATTTTTCTACACTCTCTCCCTACCAACCTGTTACTTTCATTGCATTCTCCCTTTCTCCTATTTCAAGCTTTTTTGGGTTCTTTCTATTTTTTTTCAACTTTTTGCCTTGTTTTTATACTTTATTTTTCCTTTTAGCTCATACAAAGATATCACTCAATTTTTTTCTTGCACAAAATACATATTTTTCCTCCTTTTCCAATGTATGCCAAACTTTCCCCCTCATTTTGTGATTTACCCTTACACCAGCCACCCTCAACTTAGGCTTTTGGCCTGAGTTCAGGCCTACATTATCCAACCTCAAAACTAGGGCCATTTTTCATAGCCACCCTGGACATAGGTTTTTTGCCTCAGTCAATATGCATAATGTTCAAGGAAGTACTAGGGCCAATTTTAGGACTTTACAACTAATAAGGCTAGCTCACTTAGGTTTTTACAAAGAATTGGTACATATCAGGCTCAAACATTAGGATCAAAGGATATTCTAAACATTTGTTTGGCTATTTAGGCTAAGTGAACTTTTATGAACAATGGACTAAGATCCTTTCCTAACCAACCAAATTTCTAAATTAGAGTAATAGGTCAAGTTTCGAATTGAAACACAATACATGCATTTAGCAAATTAAGCTCACGCTCCCATGGCACTAATTACATTACCAACATAGACTCTTAGATCACGTTTTTTATCTCAATTTTATCCTCACTTATCAACACAAGTGCTGTCAACGCACTTAAACATGCATTGTTGCTATCTAGATTAACTAATCAAAAATTTGGTGGGTATCATTTTTCACAAAAAGCACAAAAACACATATATGCCACAAATATCAGTACTATATGCTACAAACTCCCTAAATATCTTAAACACATTGGTCCAATAGAAAATAAATATCCATAAGGAAAAAAACATAAGCAATAAAATCTCTAGTATTCAAAAATTGGGGTAGTTATAGGCCAAGGCTACTCAGACTTTACTAAGCCCTATAGTTGCCACACTCTATCAAAAAAGAGGTGCATAGTCCTTAATGCACCCAATAAATACAAAGTAAAGTACTAGGGTCATAAAACATACCTGGGCGCTAAGTGTTAGTGCCTGGATAAGCTTGACCACCATTAACTTGCATCACCCCTCACCTACTCGAGGGCATAAGCATTTCATATCTCATCTTCAAACCTTAACTACCTCAATACAAGGTCGAGCTCATCCTACTCTATCAGCCCAGCATCTAACCATATTGCATCTAGAACATTATTAAAGAGGGGCCTCTTCTCATGTATTGACTATGTAAACTCTTCAAGAGAAAATAATTCTACTACTTGTACTAGAAGTGGAGTCTCTGGTAATGATACTAGTGCTGCCAATGCTACTGCCATATGAGTTTGGAGTCACTGGATCTCCGTCTATAGGGCTATCGTATCTGCTAGCTAAGCCAGGGTCAGACTTTATTGGACCCTTAACTCTAAGGCGTCAATACAGGCATCCATAACAAAAAGTCGATCTTGAATAGTAGTGACCATGTATGCTTGCATACGGCCCTTGAACTCTGTAATGGCCTGGTAAACCTAAGGCCTAATCTGCTAAACTAATTGAGTCAACTGGGACTCAGCGTGGGCCAATCTATGTGCCATGGCCTGAGTAGATACTACAGATACATAATCCATGCTCATAGGTGCTATAGGTGGCAAAGTGGCCTGTGCTGCAGAAGTAGAAGTAGTGGGCCCCTTTCACATCTTTCTTAGTCTATGGAGGCCTTTCCTCTGTAGTAGTAGCTTTGGTGGTGGTGAGTGGAACTTTAGGCGGTGACATTATGGTGAATATCTCTGGTGTGGGAGCTGGCCGGTGCGGTGCTTGCCGAACTGTAAGTGGCTAGCATCTAAAGTACACTGGACCTTAATCAATGTGTCTAACTGGTGGAAACTGTCCACCCCATACTCTAGACAAAACATGTATATCAAGTATGGGAAGGGGATAGAGGTAGACCTCTTCAGGGCCTCCTCATGGATATTTTTGGCAATAAGTCAGGGCTAATCTATCTCATAGCTAGCCAAGATTTTTGAAACTAGAACTGCGTTTGATGTCGAAGTGTTATTTGCAAGAGTGGATTGGATACGTTTTGTGATAATGGCCTACCAAAATTCGGCAGGAAAACTAACAGAAGTCTTCACAATAGGCTCTAAATGAGCGGCTAGCCATGTAGGCTCTGGACTCTTCTCAACAATCAAATTGGCCACACATCTCATCAAGTCGGCACTGCAGTTGTGTCCTCTTATTAGATCCAAGTACCTATTCTAACCCACTCTGTAGTCATCAGTTGTGGATTTGGGGGCTAAGAACTCAGGCCTAAATAACATGCAGCAGATGGTGGTCTCTGAGATGTCCACTTGCCAACCCTTCACTCTTGTTTGCGTCAGTTTGGGCTAAGCGAGAGGCTTCTTCCTCTTGGGAAGAGTGCTTCATGTGGTTTCTACATAAGATGTGTAGAACTCATATATTATGTTCAGGGAGTATCTCCCTAGTGATTTAGTCAGCCACTAGAGCCTATATCATCTGATAGTGTCCAAGAGACTAGGACACTATCTAATTTGGCTGAAATAACTCGGGGCTTCTCATAAATAAAGAGCGCTGCCTTACCCCACTCAATTCCTACATGTCTTCTATATATATATCCTGCATGCCCTCGATATACCATCAACTAGTAAGTGCATCTAGAGGTGATGGAGATGCCCACAGATGGCCAAAGGACTCTATCTCTGACCTGTCGCCAGATCCTGACTCTGAGCTTGAGTCCTCTCTGGACAGAGTCATCTGAATAGAGATACTCTTATAATGGTCTCCCTTTTCAAATTGGGAGTAAGAATAATAAGAGCCTCGGTCTGCCCAAGCCTAGCAGCAACCTATGTCTGTGGTCTATCAGGTCGAATGCTAAGCTCCTGAAGTGAACCACTAAGTGTAGGGGTCTACCCCTCCCCTACGATCTCATCTCTTAGCCTCCTCTACATGGCCTTGATTTTCTCACATTTTGACTTTCAGCCTATAGTACCTGAAACATACACACTTACACAACTTGGTTAGCCCCATAGATTAAGAAGCAAAGTGTAAAACTTTATCAAATTTGATTGTAGAAGGGTTTACTAAATCACTTCTACAAGCCATAGATGAAACTACGAGCCATAGAAGGATTTTGTAAAAATAGTGTTCACATTTTTTTGTTTACTATAATGATATCTATGAGACCAGGTATGACTCGTAGAAGGTTCTACGTGTCATAGACTGAGTAGTAGATGATTCCAATGTCTGAATCTTTTGCAGGTAGGGATCCACTAGACCTTTCCATGAGCCATAAATTATTCTACGACTCCTAAAAGTTCACCTCTAATGAGTACTCAAACGATTTAGGCTTTTGGAATATCATACGTGGGGCAATTATGACCTGTGAAATGTTTTACAGGCAATAACGACCCTCGTAGAGAACAAAAACTCACTCACTTGAGTTTCTAAGCCCGTCAATCTGGACACTATATAACATTTTTAACCTATTCTACCAGCATCGAAGAAATATGCACACACCCTACATGATTCATAATGTAACCCTTACTAGCCTCGCATGATAATTTGCACATATACCCCTTTCGAAACTATTAAACATGCTTTCCCAACCCTTCAGCCCACATTTGAATGAACTAACATTAAAAACATGACCTATGCCATCACACGCCAAATTGCAGACATACAATCAATTTCTTTCAGACTATGAGTGATTACATAGGTGTCAAACACATCATTCAACACATACAATCAAGACGAAACTACTAAATTTTAATCATAAACACATGTTAAAGTATGTGCAACCATAATTCATTTTTAAATCATATCAATTTGTACACATAGGTTTATCTCTAGATTAACCGTAACCGATAAAATTTTTAAACCTAATCACATAATAATTGGTAAACAAAGGGTGTTTTAAAGATAAAAAATTTACCAATTTGAGTAATTAAATCATAGAAATTAAAGGAGGTAATGAGACATTGAAAACCCTAGACTTCCAAAAAAGCTTGTTAGAAAGTGGTAATGGTGCTACCGTCAGTGATCAGAAAGAATTGGGGTAGGCCTTGGCTGGGTAGTTTGCATAAATAGGGCAAGAAATGAGATCAAAATATTTTGACCCCATTATATATAGTTTAGTGGGGTTAGTAAAAATTGATGGGCTCGAACTCTATGAAACCTCGATTAGTAGCCAAAAAGTGTTTTATAACCCATAAATCATGGTTTGGTAGAAAGTTCAAACCCTAGTTTTGAGGGTTGGGTTTCATGGAGTAGTTTACGAGTTAGAAAGTGAAGTATGACTCGTCGAGTTGTTCATATAAATCCCAACACTTATTCAAAAACTAAGAAAACATATACGGGGTCCACTAGCCCAATTCATGACCTATAGTTTTGTTTATGGGCCATATATTTGACTCGTGGACTGCTGTACATAACTTTTTTCACACTAGAAGTGTCTACGAGATGGTGTATAGGTTGTAGAATGATGTATAGCTTGTACAACCAGTTGTAGAGGCACTTCTTGATGCCTTTTTAGCGAAGGATGACTAACTTATCCATGTACCTGCACATTCTTTACAGAGCAAACTATTACCCTATATGCAACCAGTCCAATGTCCAAAATTAGAACAAAAAATGCAAGAACTTAAACTATCTAAAAGTTCAAAGATTGAAAATAAATCCATAACTACAATTATTATGCCAAATAACCTGGGTTGACTCCCAAGTAATGCTTGATGTACTATCATAGCACAACTTGGACATCTTGGTTACTCAAACATCACCAAGTGCTCAAATCTCATTCTTTAAATCATCTGGCCTTTTAATTGGCTGACAGATATTGAAGATAATTTCTTTATCGTTCAATATGAACCTGAGTTAACCAGCTTCCATATCCACTAGTGCTCGACTAGTAGATAGGAATGGCCTTCCCAAGATGATTCAGATGTAGAAGTCAACTTCACAATCTAGGATCATAAAATCTACATGCAATATAAACTTCTCAACTTTAACTAGCATATCATAAAGTATCCCCATAGGCTTCTTCATCGTACGATCAATCATTAATAATCGCATGCTTATTGGAGTAGGGGCACCCAGTCCTAGTTTCTTGAAGACTATAAGGGGAAATAGATTTACGCTGGCACTGAGATCACAAAATGCCTTTGTGACCTCCACATATCAAATGGTGTAAGGTATGGTAAAAGAATTGGGATTTTTTGACTTTTAAACCACAGACCTTATAACAGTTGCACTTCAATTTTGGAGCTATTGGTAGAGTTCCTAGCTCACAGTGTGCTTCCTTATAATTAAGTTCTTCATGTACTTTATATACACTGGAATCTTCTCTAATGCCTCAATGAGAGGGATGTTAATAGAGAGTTGTTTCAGCATGGAGAGGAAGTGCTCAAATTTTCCCTTCTTCTTATTGTTTTTAATTCTCTGAGGAAAGGGAGGAAGATGCCTGGAAATGGATTTCAGCTTCTATGATACATTTGTAATATCACTCACTCCATCCTTGTCATATCCATCATTGGTATCTGCATACTTGACCTCAACTGTCTCCTCTTGGACATTATCCTCCTTAACTGGCATGAGAGGATTAATGGTACTCTTGCCACCACGAGTAGTAACTGCTATACATTGATTTCATTCTTGGGAATCTCAACTGTGTTGCTAGGCAGTGATCCACTCTAATGCTAATTTATTTGAGTTGACACGTGACAAAAATATTGCTCAAGTTATTTGATAGCAACAAAAAGAGACTCAATTTTTTTATTTATACTGGAGAGCTCAAATCTCATCCCTCTAAGAGTCTTATCCTATGTCTTAGCTTTCTTCAATAGGTGGTCAAACATCTCCTTAACTCTTGAACTACTAGCACTAATGTTGTGGCAGTGTGGTGGCACAGAAGGACCATTTTGGTAACTATCTCTATGGCTCTAATCTGCATCTCATTCTTTTTCCCTATTCTTGTCGTAGTGCCTTGTAGTTGTCTCTAAAATCTCAATTAAAGTTCTGACCTTATTTTCCTTGACCTTGGCATTAATAATCCTGATTGGACCCTTAGGTGTTAGTCCAAAACCCCCCTCTCATTAGCAATTAAACAAATGTCCTCCTCAGAGTAGGGATCATCATACAAGGTTGCTCGTGGAGGGTGATAAATAACTGCATTAACTTGTTCCTAATTCTACTTTATCATCACCTCTATACCTATACAGATTCAGGTAAGCTCTTGCATAATCTCTTCATTTATTTTACCTTGCCCTGAAACAATACTCACAGTGCATGAACTTTTGGTTGATGATCTATCTCTGTGCCCCCATTCATGATTGGTCTTGACCACTCTCTATATCCTTTCAACAATTCTTGCAAAGAGTTATTTTTAGAACATACCCCCCATAATGGTATCAACACAAGCTTGCCTATTCTCATCTAGGGTATGATAGAAGATCTCCACCAAGGCATCATAAATAATTTTATGGTTTGAGAAACTCCTCAAGCATTTAGTGAACTTCTCCTATGTGGTACTGACTGAGTCACCTGGAAGTTGCTCAAAGTTATTCATTTGATCTTTCACCTTGAGTTTCTTCGATCTTGGGAAGTACCTCTCTAAAAAGGCCTTCTACAACCCATCCTAACTGGTGATCAAACTCTGTGGAAGCTCGGATAGCCATAGTGCTGCATTGCCTATTTGAGATAATAAGAAGACATGAAGTTCTATAGTATCTATAGATAAATTTGGTCTCCCATTACACTTAAGTAGAGAAATGCAACATTGTATAGATGGCTATGTGGATCCTTTTATGGTAGGCTCGTGAATAACCCATGGTTCAGTAATATCTGAAGCACCCCACTTGAAACCATGAATTTTGTGTAAGCTAATAGTGGTAGTAACACAAAAGCTTCATTTACCTCCATAGCCATAAGGTTCAGCCAATATTGATTCCACTGATAAGCTTTAGCACTAAAGTCCTATTGTTGTGGAGCAATATCCTCAAGAGGAAGTGGATTTTCATTGATGACATTCTCATTCTTCTCCAGAGCGACATTTGTTGCGTTGTTGGCATTATCTTGTGCCATTATTCTTTGTTTTCTTTGGACCTCTGGGTCAAATTGAGTCAAGGGTATGCCTCAACCTCATGTGTTGGGCATAACTACACTTATACCCTTAAAGACAATAAGAACAAAAAAAAGTAAAATGAGGGAAATTAGGATTAATTCCCAAATTACTTGAATTAGACAATCTACCTGTATTCCCCGATAATGGCACCAAAATCTTGATGTCATTCAAACTATACCTCCTTTTGTAGGCTAAAGTAGTTGTTGTCAATATATAAAACCTAACCAAGGTTAGAGTCGAACCCAAGGGAATGCGATACACTTTGATGAATTCAATGTTACAATTTAGGTTTATTAACCAACTTATATCCCTAGGGGGAAGGATGGAGGGGGCGGTTATAATAACTACTAAAAGTAATGCTAAACTAAAATAAGTGTTTAAACAAATATAGAGAAAAACTAGGGTATTGTGTTCCCCAAGATTTCTTAACTTAGTATCATTTGATAACCGAATTCTTTTTTAGTGTGTAACATACAAAATGTTATGGTCACCAAACCTTTTGGCTTAGGTGAGAGGCAAATTTCGCTAAGTGATTTGGTCTATCCCTGCAGTGTGACATTACCCTTACCTATTGTCCCAGTACAATCTTCCTTTCACCCAGTTCAGTTGATTAGATGAATAATATCAATCAAATCTTGTTAATTAATCACTTTTCTAATTAATTACTACCTTGATCCACTAAGAAACACTCATGCACACTTTTCAAGAATTACGAATTAATATCAATCAAATCTTGTTGCTCACCATTAGAAAACATTCAAAATAAAGATAATTAATTAATACACGCATGCACACTTTTCAAGAATTACGAATTATCAGATTTTACCTTGTCATTTCTTCATGGCTTCCGCAACCCTAGTTGAGGATTTGACTACTCATGATTAGTGTAAATGCAAGACTTTTGAATTTGAATAACATAATAGAGGACTTACGAAATCGAATTATGCACAAGAAAATTGAAAGCTTCAACGAGAATCACAAGATTGTAATTTGAAGATGAATTTAAAGTTTAGATGTGTTTCTCAACTCTTGAATGCTTTTCTCTACTATCTCTCGCTCTAACTTCACTGCCTCCTAAAGAAAAATAACCTTAAAACCTATTTATATTGTTTAAAATACAAATCTAAAACAAAATGGGACAACTGGATCGGCAGGCTCTATGAGGTGCTCTGCGGGCAATATAGTTATTTACGGCTCATAGTCGAGCTTTGGTACTTTATTGCCTCAATTCTAGACTTGCAATCTATGATGCCCCTCCATGACTTGTAAAAGGTTCTATGACCCATAGGGGGTTCGCCTGATGAAAGTTTTTTCTATTCTTCAGTTTCTAATCCTCAAGGTACGAGACTTGATCTATAGCTCGTAAAGTGTTCCATGATTTGTCTGTATTCTTGTAGAACAAACTTCACGAATCTACCCTTTTTACTAGAATTGCACACGAAACCTTTTGTAGGGCTCGTAGAATACTCTGCGGCCCATAAGGATCTCGTGAATCCTCAAAATCCAAAACTTTTGCATATTTTGCACAAATCAGTGCCGACCCAAAAATCCTACTAACATCGCATTGAGAGCACACAAAATTCTAAATTTTAATCATCAAAAGTCTTGTATTTTGACAATACATCAACTACACCTACAACTTACACCTCTAGTCTGCCACCATGCAAGATAATATAAATTAAAAAGATACAAAATTGTTAGCCTTAGACCCTAAGTCTAGCAAAAAGGTCACAGAAAACACAACTATTTCTTCTATAGTGCCAAATTATTATGCTTGTATCCTATATGATGAGTCTCTAGGGAAATATGTCCCTTAAAATAAGAAAAATGAAGCTACATTGTTGCTAATTTCCCATTTGAAAACATTGCAAAATGCACTTCAAGGGTGGTTTCATTGGGCAAATGAGAAGGTAATGCAGAATATTCAGAGGCTTAACAAGGTCTAGGCTGAGCTTAAATTTTTAAGGCAAGAAAGAACGGATGCTAAAAAAGTTCACAAGGAAATACAGATACTGGAGAAAAATACCAAAAAAGGATTTTAGAGTCAAAGTAAGCATTGGTAAATACTAATTACACTATTGAGATAACTAAATTTGGTCCCTAAAATTTAGAGAAGGATAATGCTTGTAAAGACCGTTCGGGCCATTTCTATGGTTTTGCTATTATTACGTTGATTGCAACATATATGTAGTGACCTTCGTACTATTGAGGTGATTATTGGTCGAGTTATTCGGCAGTCAGGTGGATTTTTGAGTTAACTAGAAAGTTATACCCGATAAAATATGTTGTTGAGTAAAATCCTAGTTAACAAACTTTGAATGGAATTATGATGATTCCATTAGCTCCAAAATGGTCAAATTAGGCTAGTAGCATATCCGGTGCAAGTATATCATAGATTGCAATTTGGCATTCAAAATTGGTTATACTTGACCCAATGACCTCTCTTTGGAACTATTGCCTGTATGATAACTTTTAATGTTCGGTTAGCTCCATGACATCAATTTTAGTCTAGGGCAATGAAATGACCCCAAATGGTGCCCAAAGATGTGCCTCAGAATGCCCAAAATTTTAATTTTCACATATCTCAAAATTTGTTCGTCATTTCAAAATCCAACTTCATATTCTTGTTCGGGAGGCAAAATTGAGTGGTAAAATGGGTCTAACTAGAATTTTAAAGCAATCATATCAAAATCTTAAAATTGTAAAAACGTGATTTAGAAGGGTCAACTTTAAAGGGGCATATCTCTTAGCACACGAAAAACTAGGTGGCCTACAACCTACTAAATTAAATCTCTTGAAATTAGCTTTCTAACTCACTTCATTTTACCTCATTCCAAGTTTGGATGAAGAATTTATGCCCATTTACGTAGAACTTGTTTGTTTAGAAATGTAAATTCCAGTGACTAATCCGCGTCGTAGTGTTATTTTGGTCCTGTTTTTTTTAATTTCAGTCCAAGACCTTCAAGTCTTGAGCCTAAGGGTTCCCATACTTGAAAATCTTTATACTTAGCCATATTTCACCCTCACATCATCCTTAACATTTCCCAATATCCTCTCAAAAACTTAGCCTCATATTTCACAATAAATTTAAGTCTCAAAACTCAAGACCAATCTTAAGGATTTCATTTAAGCTTTAAGTCTACATCTCCAATCTCTTTCAAGGGTTCTCCAAAGCTAAGGTATGTGGGTTTCAAACCATTGGGCCTTTTCACCCATGGTGCCCAATTCTATTTTCTACGTAAATTGCATGATTTAAAGTTGATTTACTCATAGGTCTTAATTGTTATAAACTTTCACTGCACAATGAATTGTGGTTTCATGAAAGTATAATTGTTTTAGCATGTTTTGAGCTACAAATATTAGATCTAATGTGATATAAGGTGAAGGCTTTTGATGTATGTTGCTTGAGGGTATTACAAAGTGTTGATTAACTATTTTATATGGAATTTTCTAGCATTATTTCGCTCTTGAATTGCATCATTTTACACTAGTGCTACACACCCTCTAAGTTTTTGATAAAATGCCTTCTTAAGGGTTCTTTAAGATTTGGTGATCTATTGGTTGAGTTATGATTCAAGTAACTCTATGATGCTTATAAGCTTTCTAAATATGTGTTTAAGTCATGAAAATGTTGATGATGTTGTACGGCCAGATTTAGCCCCTTTCTTAAATTATATCTCTTGTAAACCTTGATGTTGATGTTATTGAAAGGGTAATGCTGATGATGACCTTTTCTCATATATGATGATTAGACCCTGCAGTTGAGGTCAATGATATTAAGAGCTACTCGTGACATATCTCTATGTTTGTGTCATATTATTAAAGTATCATTATATTATATATTCTGTGGGATTAGACTTAGCACCGAGTGGACTAGAGGCGAGTTCCAAAGTCCCAAAACTATGTGCCACCATAGGTGAATGTTTTAGAGACAAGTCTTAAATTCCTAAAAGGTGAGTACCTAAATATGAGGGCTTGAGGTGAGTACATGAGTCTGGGCTTAAGACAAGTACATGAGTCCAAGAACTACAAGCGAGTATCCAATTCACAAAGGCTTAGTGGATCCACTTAGTCATTAGGAGGTTTACTTTTGCAAGTAACTTCCCCCTTTTTTCCAGTGTAGCATTGACATCTGGATTCCAAGTTATAGCTTGCTTGGTCTTATATTATGTTAGTTGTGGTTTCTTCGCATACTTATACATTATGTTCTATGTAAGATGGTTTATTTGCAAAGCATGATTTACTTAAGTATTGATCATACATGCCATATTGTTATTGTGCTATCTATTGTTTATACTTATTAATTTTAACTATGTTGCCTACGTCTTGTTGTATTGCATCATCCACAATTAGTACATTCAAATCTACTAACACATACTCTATGCCTACATGATGTTACAATGTAAAACCGGAGCTCCTATTGATTCTTCTCATGGCTAGACAGATTGTTCAAGGTAGCCTTTGGTACATCCTCCATTTCAAGGATAGTGACTATTCTCTTTTATTATGTGTTAAGATTCTTTTTACTTTATCATATACTTATGACAATTAGGGTGAGCCAGTTGGTTGTCTTAGCTTCGGCTAAGTTCTATTTTAGAGGTGTTGTTGGACAAGATATGTATTATGCTTGAGCTTTGACTCATTTACGATATTCAAGTTAATTAAATATAAATCTCTCTCCCTTATCCCAGTTTCCCTTGTTTATGTTTATCATGTTGTTTTATCTAACTTTCGCTACCAAGGATGTGTAATGACATGCTATAAGGCTTGTTCGATGTTCCTTCGGGTTCCCCATTCACCGATCAAGTGTAGGCCCTAGGTTTGTCTAGTGACAAAGGTAGTATTAGAGCATGAGGTTGTTAGATCTTCAGAGTCCAACATACTGCATCGATTAGAGTCTTATTCATGGTTCTGTTGTGCACAAACAACTATTAGTAGGAAGCTATGAGACATTTTAGAAAATATTTTCCTTCTTCATGGCCTATGTCTTGCTTTAGAAGTGGGATAGGGTTTTTCCCTCTAACGAATATTGTTTGCTCTTCTAGTTGATCATGCAGCTTCGAAGAGGAAGGCAAAGGAAGGTAAGTTGAAGGTTTTGATGTTCATGGATCTGACT
This sequence comes from Solanum sejunctum, assembly GCA_025642045.1. Taxonomy (NCBI): domain Eukaryota; kingdom Viridiplantae; phylum Streptophyta; class Magnoliopsida; order Solanales; family Solanaceae; genus Solanum; species Solanum sejunctum. The sequence continues at coordinate 26,899 of JAOTQJ010152395.1, forward strand.
TTCACTATTTCTTTCATTATTACTTTTGATTGCTAATGGGCTTCTTATGTGTCCCAAGTTGTGATATGAACCTTTGGTGTTTATCTCTTGGTTGGGTATATTATTGTTAGAAAGTTCATAGGTGTTGATCCAGGTTTATATTGCATTAGGTCTTCCCATATGGCTTGTTGGAGTTGTCGTGGTGGATTTTGATGTCATCCTAGGGATGGAATGGTTGCTTGCATGTTTTGTCTTCATGGATGTTAGGACCTAAACAATTAGATCTTGATTCCCTAATAAACCGATCCTTGAGTGGAAGAGTCTAGATGTGGTAGTCAAGTGATAGCAAGGGGGTTAGGTATTTTTCATGTCTTAAGGTACAATTGATCTCTAAGGGGTTGTATTTATCATCTTGTGAGAATTGAAGGTGTTTGTCATAACTCGAACCTAGGGCCTAGATGTGACATGGCATGTGGGAAAACGAGAGTCCCCAAACAAGCATCAAGATACCAAAACTCGCATAATTGGTTCTGAAGCATACTCAACAATCAATACATAGTTCTAAGGGACAGAAAAGTAGGACTCAGGCTATGGGGCAATTCGAGTCTTAGGATCTTTCCATCAACATGAGAACAAGTCACACATCGGTACTTAAAGATAACCATATACATAACATAGACTTAATCGTAACAAATAACATATAACATGAAGAGGTTTATAAGATGTCCAACAAAGCCTCTACATAGATGGGTCGGGGGCCAAGACATACCCCAGGCCCACCCTCAATACATAAGGAGAAGTAAGTAACATAGGTAGATAGATGCGTCCTTGAAAGGCAGGACTCACCACTACAAGTAAATACGGAATTCGAGCTAAATGTCTAATGGTAGATGGTCAAAGTCCTTGGTCCATATATGCTAAAATCATATAGGCAAGAGTATACGTTAGTACGTCTGATTGTACTAAGTATGTAGGGTACGATGCATGTAACTTACGAAAATCTGCATATCAATATTAAATGACAAGGCACATAATATCGAAAGAGTTAAATACCAAACAATGTAATATAACAAGATGCTATGAAAGTCATGATGCATTGAATGCAAATGATGCACTCGTTTATATATATATTAGGGATGTGATCTCAACCGACATAAGTAAGACCAAACGGGCTATTGCTTGGAATCCCAAGCAGTACATATTTCTAAGGGACAGAAAAGTAGGACTCATGCTATGGGACAATTTGAGTCTTAGGATCTTTCCATAAACATGAGAAAAAGTCACACATCGGTACTTAAAGATAACCATATACATAACATAGACTTAATCGTAACAGATAACATATAATGTGAAGAGGTTTATAAGATGTCTAACAAAGCCTCTACATAGATGGGTCGGGGGCCAAGGCATACCCCAGGCCCACTCTCAATATATAAGGAGAAGTAAGTAACATAGGTAGATAGATGCATCCTTGAAAGGAAGGACTCACCACTATAAGTAAATACGGAATTCGAGCTAAACGTCTAATGGTGGATGGTCAAAGTCCTTGGTCCCTATATACTAAAATCATATAGGCAAGAGTATATGTTAGTACATCTGATTGTACTAGGTATGCAGGGTGCGATGCATGTAACTTATGAAAACCTGCATATCAATGTTAAATGACAAGGCACATAATATCGAAAGAGTTAAATACCAAAAATGTAATATAACAAGATGCTATGAATGTCATGATGCATGGAATGCAAATGATGCACTCGTTTATATATATATTGGGGATGTGATCTCAACCGACATAAGTAAGACAAAGTGGGCTATTGCTTGGAAACCCAATGAAATCCCCTCATCGATAAAGAGGTGATCTATTTGCCAAGGGTAGACCATACTTCACCTTATGGGACAACTCCCTCTTCGTATGAAGTAACCTTCCTTACGGGACAACTCCCTCTTCGAATAGCATTTTCACCAATCACAATTCAAATCATTCCTTCTCCTTATAGGACAACTCCCTTTTCGGATTAAAAAACCTATGCTAGGCATATAGTTCAAAGGAAAGGGAGAGGGCCTTTGGGGATAGCCTTAACACCCCCAATCTATTGGTGATAAGTTGTCATCCCACAAGAATAGATATACCTGTACATATATATATATATACATACTTTCAAATGACGTAAATTATTTTCGAAACCATCTCAATACATTCTTAGGCATAAAGGCCAAAACATAATTCCATATTCTTTATACTCATGCATAGGAATAGTAAGTCTTTTCGCTCTCAAGCGCCCTAGTCGAACCATTCATATACAAAATATTGCAAGCACTCAAAATGTTCAAAGAGCTAAAATCGAAGACATATATGTGACTACAATATTGTAATAACCAATATCTTATATCAAAATCATATAATAGAACATAATTCGACTTAACTCATAACATAATTCCCATAATAATCTATATACATGACTGTATATGCTATGAATAATGAGAAATGACATAGGTAATTAGGAGCAAATCTAAAATCAGTAATGTAAGGTTAAATTCAATCAAAAACATAATTAAATCCATATTTAAATTCATATTGTAATCACTCATGTATTTAGAAGTCTTAAAGGGGACATTCATACTTGAAATTATATAAACCCCAATGAAGATCCTCATGTAATAGTTTAAATCACATCAAAATCATCAAATAAACACTACTCATCCATAATTAGAATTTTAGGATTCATAATCTTCTAAACCCTGAACTTAAAGTAACTAGAAATCCATGAGATTGCCTAAAAATAATTCTGGCTCTCCTTGATTGAAAGGACGTCAAGGATAAACCCACATACCTTAGAGCTAGAGTTTCCTTTGAATTGAGTTTAGGAAGAATAGAAGCTTGGAAGTTGGTCTTGGAATCCAAAATTATTCTTGGATTTTCCTTGAAATTGAATTGGAGCTTAATGGAGGTTGTTGAGAGGATTTGGGAGTGTGATTGAGATGATAGTAGTGAGTTATATCCTTTGGAACATTGTTTAGGTCTTTTACAAATGTTAAGATAGCTTAGGAAGTCAAAAAGGGTCATTAGAATTATTAGCATTTACAAAAATGCCATTAGTGAACGGTTGAAAAAATTAGCAAAGTGGCGGCCCATGGAAGGTCCCATGGGTCGTGTCGCACTCCACGGGTCTTTTGGAGTACCCATGACAAGGTACTTGGTCTGAAAATTAAAGTTGGAAATTGATTGGAAAAATATATCTCATCGCGACCACGGAGGCCTCCACAGTTCGTGCGGAGCCTTATAAGTTGTATGGAGGCTCGCAGCACCATACTTGGTGCCGAAAAATGTTTCCCAGGCTCCACACCAAGGAACATAGGTGGTACACCATGCCACACGTCTTGGTTAGGGGCATGGCACAATAATTAGCAAGAAAACTCCCCCAAATGACCACTATTCCTCACTTGTACTCACCCCACGACTAGCCACATGGCCAGTGGCAATCCAAACAGCTTGTTCCACTGGTTGATACCCATACCTTAGGCCAAAAATGGGCTTTTACAACTCAATACACGTCACACGGTCCGTACAAGTCACCACTACCCGTATAGGTGCCCGTGGGGCTTCACTGCACGGGAGGGTCTCACAAAAATGGTCATAACTCCTTCATCCAACAACGGAATGAGGGAAAACCAAGTACATTATGAAGCTACCTCAAAGGGCTTAAATCTAACATATTGTAGGCCAGCCAGTTCCAAATGTGCTAAGAGTTATGATTGTTTAAAGTCTACCCTTTTATCGGTACTAGTGTTGAAATTAGCCAACAGAAAATCCTTTGAACTTGGCCTAACATAGGGGGCCCATGATCGCCTTAAATAATTTAAAATAAGTTTGAAAATATGAGTCCTTATAGTGTTGAACCTAAGTTTTTTTATTTATAGAATTGTTGGTGGTGGTAGGTGAGACCTTGAATGTCCCTTTTCGATATTTTTAAATAGGGGTAGTGTCTTTTGGATTAATTAGTACAATAGTTATGCCTATAAATCTCATGATTAAGATCTTTAGTCCCTACTCTAATAGGTTTATGGTGGCATTGGTGATGATATAATGGTTCATTTCCCTAATGAGGTTGTGTGTGTGAGTCATTTGAGGATAGTAGTACAAAGTTTAAGGAAGAAGGTTGGATGCTAGATAGGAGAAATGGGGATTTTGGTTGTAAGAGGTTGCCTTCCTAGGTCGTGCGGTGCTAGGTGATGGCATTAAGGTGGGTCCTAGTAAGACGAAGGTGATTAGCTATTAGACTAAACCTTGACTCCCTTAGCTGTTAGGAGCTTCTTGGGCTTAATAGGGTATTACTGGAGGTTGTGAATAGGTTATCTTCTATTGTTTCTCTTGTGACTTAGTTGACATTAAGTAAGGCCAATGTTGGGACTGACATTTTGTGTAGGGTGATTTGATAGGTTTAGGAGTTACTATCCCTTGTGTGATTCCTTTGTGCTAATAGGATTCACATGTGTGTCCGGGATTGTTGGATGAGTCTATTATGGCTAGTAGGGCTCTATAAGGGTGGACCTATGTTATCATTACATAGAGTGTTGACTTGTGATCTTGGTTGGACTTAGCTTGATGGTTTGGAGGTCTTAGGGTAGTTTATGCTACTTGAATAGCTTGCTTCCAATGAGTGTAGAACCCATGAGGTTGTAATATGATGGTTAAAGATGGTCAATCTATTTGGTCAACTACAATGGGTTAGTCACTTCTCTAAGGTTGATTTAAGGTTAGGGTTTTGTTCTCAAATATAGAGGAGGATAGGTGATATCCCTAGTGCCCTTTTTAACTAGTAATGATCATTTTGAATATTGATAGAGTTGTTTGGTTGGCTTATGCACCGGTAATATTTGTGGGTTTCTTGATAGGGTCTTAAAACCCTACCATGATATGTTTTTGTGGTCTCTAGTGATGAGGTATTGATTTATTTAGATTTTGTGAATCATTTGGGGGTAGTTTTACAAATCTTGGAGGATGAGAGAAAATGTTTGCTAAATATGATAGGTGTGTATTGTGGATAGCAAGAAGGTGGTTAGAATTCTTTAATTATTATGGAATGAGTGTTAATTATATTCTTCCCAGAAAGGCTAATGTTGCAGTTGGTGCTCTAGGTAGCTTAACATGTGTTGTTGATGGTGGCAAGGAGGAGACTAGTGGGGTCCATTGGTTGGTTAGAGTGGAAGTTAGGTTGAGTGAAGTTGAGGATGGTCATATAGTGTTCTTGTTGGTTCCAAATCTTCTTAGGTTGAGGAGGTCTAGTTTTAATCAAGGCCTTAATTCTGCCTTATTCGTGTTGGAAGTTTTTGGTGAGAAGATGATAGAGTGGAGATTTTCTCCCAAGGGGGAGATGGCAGTTATGGTACCAAGTGGGTTAGGTGTATTTAAGGTTGACAATTGAGTTGAGGATTGTGAGTCCTTGTAGAGTGTAGATGGAGGTCGGTAAGGTTGCATAATTTTGGGAATTGCCTATGGTAGGGGTATGGTTTATCCAATTTGTTATTCTTCTAGTTTGAGGGGATGTGTTGGTGACTCTAGTGCTATAGAACTCTTTGAGTTGATTGATGAGGATGTAGTGTTCGTCAAGGCCCTTTTGAAGAGTCATTTATTCATAGTTGCTTCTCGAGGAGCCGGTGCGAGCATAGAGAAATGATATCCATATCTCTTTTTCTGTATTCAAGTTTATAATGACATATCAAGTCCTTTTCATGATTCCAAGCTTTACGTTTCAGCATTCATGTTTAAGTTGGCAAGTTTATAATGATTTTACACTTATGTTGAGATTTTGTAAATGGTATTTTAAATTTAATGTTGCATTCTTGTTGGGGACTGATTTGCTTATGATCACTTTTGTCTTCTACATCTCTTTGACATTCAAAGACGAATGTTGCCAAGGGAGAGATATTGAAACGACCCCCCAAAATGCCCGAAATTATGTTTCGGAATAACCCAGAATTTTAATTTGCATATATCTAAAATTCTATTTGTTATTTCACAAATTTGACTATATATTCTTGTTCGGGGGGGAAAATTGAGTGGAAAATGGGTCAAACCCAAATTTTAGAGCAACCGTATCAAAATTAGAAAATCACAAAAATGCGATTTAGGAGGATCAATTTTAAAGGGGCATATCTCTTAGCACACAAAGAATTCGGTAGCCCACAACCTACCAAATTAAATCTTTTTGAATTAGCTTTTCAACTCACTTAGTTTGACCTCATTTCAAGTTTGGATGAAGAATTTATGCCCATTTTTGTAGAACTTGTTTGTTCAGAAATGCAAATTCCAGTGAGTAATCTGCGTCGCTTCTGTGATGTGGACCAGTGTTATTTTGGTCCTCTGTTTTGATTTTGGTCCAAGACCTTCAATTCTTAGGCCTAAGGCTTCCCACACTTGAAAATACATATACTTAGCCTTATTTCACCCTCATATCATCCTTAACATTCCCCAATATCATCTCAAACACTTAGATTCATATTTCACTATAAACTCAAGTCCTGAAACTCAAGACCAATGTTAAGGATTTCATTCAAGCTTCAAGAATCTATATCCAATATCTTTCAAGGGTTCTCCAGAGCTAAGGCATGTGGGTTTCAACAATTGGGTCCTTTCACCCATGGTGCCTAATCTTCTTTTCTAATTAAATTTTATGATTTAAAGTTGATTTACTGATGTGTCTTGATTATTATAAACTTTTACTGCACAGTGATTTGGGGTTTCATGAAAGTAAGATTATTTTAGCATGTTTTGAGCTATAAATCTTAGATATACTGTAAGATTAGGTGAAGGGTTTTGATGTATGTTGCTTGAGGGTGTTACAAAGTGTTGATTAATAGTTTTAGATGGAATTTTCTAGGATGATTTCACTCTTGAATTGCATGGCTTAACACTAGCACTACACAGTCTCTAAGTGTTTGACAAAATATCTTCTTAAGGGTTTTTTGAGTTTTGATGATCAATTGGTTGAGTTATGATTCAAGTGACTCTATGATGATTATGAGCTTTCTAATAATATGTTTAAGTCATGAAAATGTTGGTGATGTTATAGGGCCTAATTAAGCCCCTTTCGTAAGATTATACCTCTTATGAGCCTTGATGTTAATGTTATTGAAAGGGCAATGTTGATGATGACCCATTCTCATGTATGATGATTAGGCCCTTCATTTCAGGTCAATGATGTTAGGAGCTACTTGTGCCATGTTTCTACATTTGTATCAAGTTATTAAAGTATGATTATCTTATATATTCTATGGGATTAGACTTAGCATCGAGTGGCCTATAGGCGAGTCCACAAGTCCCAACACTATGTGTCACTGTATGTGAAGGTTTTAGAGGCGAGTCTCCAAATCCCTAAGAGGAGAGTACCCTAAATATGAGGGGTTGAGGCGAGTACCTGAGTCAGACCTTGAGGCGAGTACCAGAGTCCAAGAACTAAAGATGAGTACCTGATTCACATAAGGATTAGTGGATCCACTTAGTCATTAGGAAGTTTACCTTGGCAAGTAACTTTCCCCTTTTTTCTGGTGTAGGGTTGATATCAGGATTCCAAGTTATAGCTCGCTTGGTCTTATGTTATATTGGTTGAGGTTTCTTCCCACACTTATATATTATGTTATATGTACGATTGATGATTTACAAAGCATGATTTACTTAAGTATTGATCATAGATGCTATATTGCTATTGTGCTATCTATTGGTTATACTTATTCATTTTGACTATGTTCCCTACCTCTTGTTGCATTGCATCCTACATACTTATACATTCAAACATACTAATGCATACTTTATGCCTACATGATGTTACCATGTTGGAATCGGAGCTCCTATTGATTCTTTTTGTGGCTGGATAGATTGTTAAAGTTAGCCATTGGTGAGTCCTCCATTCCGGTGACAATGACTATTCTCTTATACTATGTATGTATTAAGATTCTTTTTACTTTATCATATACTTATGATAATAAGGGTGATTTGGTTGGTTGTCTTGGCTCCCTCTAAGTTCTATGTTAGAGGTGTTGTTGGACAAGATATGTATTATGCTTGAGCTTTGACTCACTTATGATATTCAAGATAATTAAATATAAATCTCTCTCCCTTAGTCCCAATTTCCCTTATTTATGTTTATTATGTTGCTTTATCTATCTTTTGCAACCACGAATGTGTATGATATGCTGTGAGGCTTGTTTGGGATTCCTTTGGGTTTCCTATTAATCGGTCACAGGTAGGCCTAGGCTTGGGTCATGATAGGTGATCCTAAATTTGACACCTGGGACATCTAGATATGATTTGACCCTCTGATGGCTTTTCATTAGAAGTTGCATACAAAGAAGTGGAACCTCACTTTATTGTAAGAAGCTCTGTTGAAGATTCCAACTGCACCATTGGATCCAGAATGTCAAAATCCATATGGTTACATAGTTCATTTGTAGTCAGAGTCCGAATGAGCTCGAAACAACAAAAAAGGGATTGAAGGTTAATGGTAAGGAGGATGACATGGCCTGTAGTTCTACTACCATGTGGCACAACTTGGTACTGCCACATAGCATGACTTGGTGCCACCATATGACAGTGACCTGACAATAGTACATCTACACACACACACACACACACACACACACATATATATATATATATATATATATATATATGCATGTTTGACGAAATTACACACATATTTCCTCCAACTTTGCACTACAATTCAGAGCTCATCTTTCATCTTATTTAAGTGATTCAAAAGGCTTCGTGACTCGATTTTTTGCAAGGAACATCATGATGAAGTCAGATTCCTGATTTGACACATATTTCTACTTAAATCTCTATTTTTTTATTGATTATATATTGAGAATGAATAAAAAGTTTACATTACAGTATGTCAGTCATTTCTCAATGGAATTGAGTGAAATTTATGTCTAAATTGTTCTATGTTCTGAGAGGAATGCTGCAGTTTGCTTGATATTTGCTGATTTGGTCCAATTTTTGAAAATCTTGACCAAGAAGTTTTAAAGAGAATGTGTTCCCCGTAAAGTTTTTAACTTCATTTTTGTGATTTTTCTCTATCTTTTGGGGTCCATTTGGGCTGAATTTATGGAAATGGACTCAGTATGATATGGGTATTATTTTTGGGGATTGGCTTGGTATTGTAAGCATAGGCTCGATTTTTCCATATTTTAGTTGTAATTGATGTAATTTACTAGTTTCTTGAGATTTTACAGCCAAATAAGTCGTAATGATCTTGTCACTTATGTTTTGATAGCTGAACAGTATTAGGAGGGAATTCAATCGGAAGAATGCGGGCTAGATTAACTTAGAATAAGAGACATCGGATGGCAGGAAGGCTAGGCTTTCTGTAAACTCTAGGCAGGCTGAATTATTTACATATTTGAGTTTGAATGTGTGGAAATGTACCATATATATATATATATATATATATTGTTATGGGACAGTAGTTGTAGTATTGAGGGATATGTTGATTATAGCTACTATATTACCTGAGTTCTTACATTATATGACTATGAAAGGGCCTGAAGGGGGTTGGCTAGAGTTGTGAACATGTGACAAGTATGTACACTGAGCTTGACTCTTGTATGTATATGTGTGTTGTTTAAGGTTACCAAAATATACTTGCTATGAGATTGACCTGTGATAACATACTACCATGTCCGCTAAATCTAGTATTTATATATAGTTGGTATGTATATACATGATGTGGCTACATTTATCTATATCTTTTCTTTGCACTTCTAATGGAATTTCCTGATTAAACATAATTCTTTATTGCTTTGTGGTTTATATGATCTTGTATACTATTGTTATCTGTTATGTACTGGTACAACTAGTTATTGACAAGAGACATACACCATGTCCTGGGGATGGTATACTGTACACCTGCATTCTGTGATTCGAGAGGTGTTGCTACTGAGACAATGGTGGGTTAGAGAAGGGAGTGTGACTCTAGTATTTATGTATAGGCTATATCCTATGCGCTTTGGGTTGTCTGTGATGAAACACCAGTAGTATGGGCTAGTCTTGGGAACTAGTATCCTATTTAAAGAAGGGCAAACTATCTATTGGCAGGCATATGGTTGCCTTGGGTGAAATCGTTGATAGCAGTTGGGCATTGGCATGATTTTGGGTAGGTGGCATCATTTCATTTATCTAGCCTCTTGGTCCTTATCTTAGGTAACATCGACATTGCCTTATGAGTTGCTTTACACAGACAAAGGGCTTGGGAAGGGCCGAATGTGTACGATTCAAGTCAGAACATACCTCTATGAATGTGCATAGTATGTTGCTACTAGGATATGATGACTAGGAGATTGTGCATTGATTATATGTCGTACTATGGTTTGACTCTAGCATAGATATGACTCGGCTGTGTTTCTTTATCCTGGATATTTGTGATTTCTAATAATGGTCTATGTTTACTCTAGGTACTTTTGATCGACGAGGTTATGGTATACTTTGCCTTATTCAGGCATGATTCTATAGTGATCTGTGACATATATACTTTGGTGTATTATTGATAGTTGCTATGCGTCGGTTGGTTTCATTTGATGCTAGGATATCTTTTTTATCTAAGAGAGGTGGTGATTGTGATTATGTGGATTAGATTAAGACTGTGGGATACCGAAGTTGAGTGTGTCATCACCTACGTTCACTTTGGACTCAATGCAATTAGCATCACCTACGTTCACTATGGGCATGATATGACTTTGGAATTTTAGATCTAGATAAATTGGTTGAGTGAGTGATCGACTGATACCTCAAGTCCTAGATGACGTTACCCATTATTGTTTGAGCATCTTTGACCATGCTTGTGTATTTGAGTTTACAAGTTTTGGCGCCCCATGTTTTGAGATTTGATGGTCACACCTAAGTATCTAGTGACAGATACTTATTCTACAGATCGAGTATCGACTTAGACGTATGTCGAGGACCCCGACTAATTTTTCTTTAGGGCTGGGCCCGTGATTGGCATCCTAAGATAAGACACTACTATTTATTCAAGGGGGATTCTTTCTCCCATAGGGGTATGCCCTATTGTTATGCAGTTGGCTGATAGGGTTAAGGGGTTCTTTCTCCCGCAGGGGATACAACCCACTATTATATTGAATGTTAGACCATCTGACACTGACTGACTACTCGATTAGAGGAATGATCATTTGACTATAGATTGGGTGCCATATACTGGCACAGGGTCAAGGACCTGGTTGACTTGTAATGGTTATAGTGAGACCTCGAGATTACTGCAAATAGATCCACTCACCTATTCACACGTTAATTGTGCATGGGTGAACTTCCTAAGCATATGGGGTCTTCAGAGGCGATTCAAAGGGGAAAAGCTTGGCTAGATTGAGCCAAAGCAAGATACATCGGATGTTAGGTAGGCTAGGCTTTCTCTAAACCCTATAATGAACTTAAATGTTTGCATATTTGGGTTGGAATGTGTGAACATGTAAAACGTATGTTCACTGAGCTTGACCCTTGCTTGTATGTGTGTGTGGTCTGAGGCTACTATAATATACTAGTTATTGAGGTTGCTTTATTACATTCTACTATATCTGTTAAATCTAGTATCTATATTTGGTTGGTATGTATATGCATGATGTGGGTGAGATTATCTATACCTTTTTTGAGTACATCTAGTAGAACTTTCTGATTAAACATGATTCTATGTTACCCTATGGTTTATATGATCCCGTATACTATTTTTTATATGATCCTATATCCTGTTGTTATTTGTTATGTACTTGTGCCACTGATTAGTGACTAGAGAGATACACTATGTTCTAGGCGCGAGTATAGCATACCCCAAATGGAGCCTTGCATTTTGTGATACGAGAGGTGTTGCTACTAATCCATTGGCGAGTTAGAATAAGAGTGTGATCCTAGTAGCTAGGTGTAGGCTATATCCTACGTGCTTCTCAGGGTTATCTTTGATGAAACACTAGCTATATGGGTTAGTCTTTGGAACTAGCATCCTGTTTAAAGAAGGATACATGATCAATGGGTAGGCACATGGTTGCCTTGGTCGAAATACTTGATAGAAGCCTCTTGGGCCTTAGCTTAGGTTATACTAATGTTGCCCTAAAAGTTACTTTACATAGAAAATTGGACTGTGAAGAGCCAAATATTGGCTAGTACCCTAAGGCAGGCATGTTTTTTGACTTGACTCATACCTGTATAAATGTGTATAGCCTATTACTACTGATATATGATGACTACGATATGCATTGATTATATATATTATTGTGGCTTGACTTTAGTATATACATGACTCGATTGGGTCTCGGTATCTAGGATATTTATGATTTGCCATAATGGTCTATGTCTACTCTTGGCACTTTTGATTGATGAGGTTATGGTATACTTAGCCTTGGTGAGAAATGATTCTACCTTGATCTGTGATATACATATTTTGGTATATGGCTGACAGTCCTTGTGCTTTGGTTTTTTTATCTGATGCTGGGATATCTGTTTTATCTGAGAGAGGTGGTAATTGCAATTATATGGGTCACATTGAGATTATGGGGCACCTATGTTGAGAGAGTCGTCACCTACGTTCAGTCTGAGCTCAATATGATAATCATTACCTACGTTCACTCTGGGCAAGATATGACTTTGGAGTTTTGGATCCAGATAGATTGGTTGAGTGAGTGGTTGATAGATACCTTAAGTCTCAGATGACATTCCTAGTTCTTGTTTGAGCACTGGTGATCATGCTTGAGTATCTGAGTTTACGAGTTACGTGCCCTATATTCTAAGTTTTGATGGTCACACTTAAGCATCGGGCGATGATATTGATTTTATTAATCAAGTACCTAGCTTAGGCCTGGGTCGAGGACACCAACTAATATTTTATGGGGCTAGGCCCCATGAATGACATCCTGAGACACAATTACTTATGCGAAGGTGATTCTTCCTCCCCTAGGACATACATCCCACAGTCATATAGTTGGCTAATTTTGTTAGGGGGATTCTTTCTTCCATGAGGGATCATCCCACCATTATGTTAAGTGTTAGACTATCTGTCCGTAGCTGACTACTCAATTAGAGTCTAGGTTAGAGGACTATGGATCGAGTGCCATGTATCGACTTAGAGTGGAGGACGTAGTTAACTTGTGATGGTTGGGGTAAGACCCTGTGATTACTACTCATGGATCCACTTACCCATTCACACCCTGATTGCATGTAGGTGTACCTCCTGGGCTTGTGGGGGCTCATAGAGTAGTCAAGCTTAGATACTAGGGCCTACACTCACATATAATTGACCGTTATTCTGATGATATGGAGAGTCAGGCTCTATGATGTTTATATGGGAATTTGTGATGGTTCTGAGGGATTCTATGAAGATGTGTCATTTCTATATTGTATGCGAGTATACCTTCTGGGCTTATAGGGGCCTAGTTGGTGATAGGAATAGATACTAGGGCCTGGTACCCACGTATAGCACAAAGCCTTAGTTATGGTAGTTATTACATAAGCCTATGTAGTTTTTGTTAGTGTATCATTATTCATCTTCTTGGTTGTATCAATGATAGTTTGAGGTTTTCCATAAATGGCTATTCCTTGATCTTATGTTCGTTTAGCTACTCTGTTACAGTTCTCTATATATTTGGGCTTTATATATGTTTACTTTTTCACTCGATCGGTTGATGATGCCTACTAGGTGTCTTTTCTAGTACTCACCCTTACTTTTGCATCTTCCCATGATGTAAGACCAGGTATGGGTAGTGAGAGCTAATTTGGGGAACTTCAGGAGTGCTCAGGAGGCTTTTGGTGAGCATTACTAGCTCTATCTTCTTCACAGTCTCCTTCTTGTTGATAACCCTATTTTGTCTCCAAACATTGACCTAATTTGGTAGTGTTATTGTAGAGGCACTCTGATTTTGTATATTATTACGATTATTGATATATGTATATAATATGTACTTATATCTATTATAGCTCTGTACAATGCACTTCCGGATTTTGGGTAGGTTTTAGTTATGTGCATTGTCATATTGGTTATGGTTTGTACTAAAATGCTAGACAGGTACCCTGAGGGTTGGGTAATTGTCTTGACTTTAGGTGGAATCTAACAGGCGCCATCATGACCAGGATCCGGTGGTGACTTATTAGATCTTAAGGTTCTCTATTCTCAGTTGTACAGAGCTACCGTCTAGTAAAGTCCTGTGGATTGGTGCAGAGATGTTTAAGGCTTATCTATAGGAGGCTATGTGATGTTTAGGAACTTTCCTATATTATTGATTCTGTTATACATCTTGTCAATGCTATACTTAGTGGGATTCTGAGTACCTATCACTCATGTTATGATTGTACCTCGCTAGGGGATAAATGTTAGCCAAAACCCTATGACCGATACATATGATCCTTTTGCTGCATGATTACCAAGGAGGGTAGTCTGATACAAGAGTTACATAGTATTTAAGGGGATGAATGTCAATTATACCCCTGGCTACACCTTGTGCCTCTATGGTTATGATCCTATTGTGATGATTCTATGATATATAGTTCTGCTGATTTCCTTGGTAACTGGATTGTGAGATAAATGCGATGCCCAGGGGCTTAGTTGGGTTGTCTATTGTTGGATGGAATATTGTTGTATTATTTGGTGAGATGTCAACCATTTTGCCCTGGTGACTTGTTGTAGTTATCAATTAGTTGGGTTTGTGTTATCCAAATTCCTAACTATGCTTGCTAGTAGGGATTCCAATCATTTTGTTGGGTTGCCTTGTATTTGACTTATGGTTTTACATTGTTAGCTACATTGCATAGCTTAATGCCTCCTACTTGAGTACCAGTTTTGAGCTTCTTTTATCCTAGATAAGGTATCAAGGTAGTGGAAGGTCCATTTTAGTAGTAGGGGATTCGGTAAGGTAATTTCATGGGATTATGATATGCAAGTCTAGCGATTTTGTCGGATGACCTTTACTTTAATATTTCCTTTGCGGCAGATTGGCTTGTTTTTAATATGCAATTGTTGATGTCATACTCCAGTTGGCTAGTTTGAGCCCGCAAAATTGGAAAGCCATTTGGGGTTGAGTTGTAAGGGTTGTGTGATTATTGAGGATCCCTTATGGATTGTTATATTGATTCTCTTTTACATACTGACAGATTATTATATTTCTGATTGGCTGGGGGAGGCCAGAACTATTGTTTGATGCTGAGCATGTTTATGACTGTGGTATCCACTGTCTAATCTGAGTTCAAGGTTAAGATCCCTATGTGGGTTGGAGCCGGGTCTTTCGGTATGCCTTTATTCTTACTTTCGCGGACGAAAGTTCTATTAGTGGGGGATGTTTTAATGACCCTCTAGGTCATTTATGTGGTTCCATGAATATTTTATCAATTTGAGCACTTACATAGTAATTGTGGGCTATTTATGACTTATTGGCACTAAATGTTGAATCGTTGGGTGAATCACTTGACATTTATGCAACTTTGCGAGTTAAATGAGAGATTACAACCATATAATAAATCTTTAGGGAGAGTCATAGTAAACATCCTCAGATTGGAACTCTTATGGTTCCATTGGCTCTAGAATGGCCAAATTAGGCTAGGGGCATATTGGTGCAATTATATCGAGTTTTGCAAATTAAGCCGATGGAATAGGTTAATAGTTGACTTTAGTCAACATCCTTTGGAAATGTGCCTCAAATGGAAATGTTGAATGCATCGTTGGATTCAAAACATCAGGTTTGGTCTAGAGGGACCTTTCCTTAAGTTCTTGAGGCTTTTGGGGTGTATTTTGGTCGTTTCGATAGATTTCGATATTGGAAAACGGGGCCTATATTAGAATATAACAATCTTCTATGGGAATTTCAACTACACTATTGAGTCCTGAATATCATTTCTAATCAGATTTCTTAACTGGTTTGTATTTTTTCGACTCTCGATGAGGTCGCATCAAAATTAAGTTTGAGCAGTTGTTGAATAAATTAAAGGCGGTACACATGGACAAATGATTGATTGCAAGTGGAGGTGATTAAAAGTTTTATAAAAATATATAAAGTCTTCTAAATCTAGAGAAAATTCCAAAAAAACAAAACGTACGCTTACAGTTCATACGTCCTACTTTCGAACTCAATTTCTCTCAGCTAATTTCGATTATTCAAAAGCTTAACTTGTATATTTTTTCTGAGGAGAACACCGTAGGAGCTTCAAAAAACTGATTTTGACACGTCATTTGAGATAAAAATTGATGTTTTCTTGTTATGTATTGAATGTAACTTTTAAAACTTTGATATGTAATTTCTTATCAATTTTAAGTCGAATTTTGGTGAAATTTGAGTCTATTTTTTGCGATTGTTCATGGCGGACAGTGTGGTAATGTCATAATTAGTTGATATAGCTCTATTTTGTGCAAAAATGTTGATTTAGCTACTGATCACATTATGATATTTTTGGAAAAATTTGAAATATGATATCACTACGTTTCTTAATGGAATTAAGTAAAATTTTGGTCTAAATTGTGCTACTTTTTCAGACCTACGTTGTGGTATACTCAAATTTTATTAATTTGATTATATTTTTATTTAATCTGGGGAGAAAGCTGTTGTATAATATTATAATTCGACAAAAGAATGTTATGTGGTTTTGGGTTATTTTTGATTGTTCTGAGCCTTGTTTTGAGCTCAATTTTTTTATATGACTTGGGATGACGTAACGGTCATTTTACACGGGTTTGTTTGGTACTTTGGGTATGAGCTCCACTTTCTCCATTATAATCACAATTGATATTTTCTTCCGTGTTTCTTGAGATATTTCAACCAAAATACCTGTGTTTATATTGTGATTCATATTTTAACAATTGTGCAACATTTAGAGGCTGTCAGATAGGGTAAAACAAGTGTGGACTGATGCACAGCATGTGGATTCATCTTTCAAGTAGGCTAGGATTTCCTTACCTCTAAATTGAGCTGAAATACATGTATGCTGGAAGTCCTGAGTAAGACATGTATATATGTCCTGAGGTTGATTGTTAGGTACATTTCTTCCTATGCATTTAAACACTGTTATCATGATTTGTCAATACCTATTTTCCTGAATAGTTGTTATGCTTAGAATATGGGGTAGCTATGGCTACTTTGGAATACCTACGGTTGTTCTGGCACTGTTGAAATACAAAAAGGACTGGCAATGGTTTGATATGGGCTAACACCCTATGACAAGTATGTATTCTAGCTTAACTCTTACTTGTAAGAATGTGTAACCTGATGCTACTAAGATATGCTAGTTGTGAGGCTGTTTGTTCATTACATGTTGTGCTATGGAGTGACTCTAATATAGATATGGTTCCAATGGGCTAATTTGTTCTAGATACCAGGTATAGATATCACTACTGGAGTTGATTATTCAATACTTGTAACATACCTATTGATCTTTCATGGGTTCAAGGCCCTATTGATCTTTCATGTATGCGAGGCCCTATTGATTTTTCCTAGGTTTAAGGCCCAGATGATTGCTCTTGGGTTCAAGGCCCTATTGATTTTTCATTGGTTCGAGGCCCAATTAACATTCTTAGGTTTGAGGCCTAATTTATTTCCTTAGGTTTGAGGCCCTATTGATTATGTTACGTAGATTCTTTCTCACGCGGGGGATACATCCCACCATTATAGATATTATCATACCATCTAGCCCTAACTAACAACCCAAATTGGAGGTCAGGTTGGGAAGGGGATTCGAGGACCCAATGACATTATAAAGGTTTGAGGCCCCAAGTGACAGTTAGGGATTCGAGGCCTCGAGTGATAGTTAAGGATTCGAAGCCCCAAGTGATAGCTAGGGGATTCATTGCCCCGAGTAACAGTTAGGCAATTGAGGACCCATGTGATACTACATACTGAATTGGTTGTGATCTCATAATATCTGTTACTAGCTTATGTACCCCTCTACCTATTCATACCATGATTGTGCATGGGTGTACCTCCTGGACCTATGGGGCTCAGATAGCATTAAGGCCTAGACACTAAGGCCTTATACCCATATACAACTGACCTTTGTTATGATGATATGGAAAAATAGGGTCTGTGATCGTTCCATAGGATTATATGATGGTTGTGAGAGATTCATTGATAATTTGATGGTCCCTATTGTGCACAGGTGTACCTTCTAAGTTTATGAGGGCCCAGTTGGCATACATGCATAAATACTATGGCCTTGTAGCCGCATACAACCTTATGCCTCAGTTAGGGGCAGTTGTGGTATTAGCCTATGTAGTTTTCATTAGTCGATATCGATGTTTCCCACTTAGGTTTGTTCAGTTCATCATTGTTCTTCATTTCGGCTGGTTTTGTTGTGGTTGAGGGTTTCTCGACATTCGTATGCCTTGGTCTGGGTTTTTTGCCGTTTTACATTTATTTCTACATATTTAGCCTTATTTATGTTCACTATTTCATTTTGTCAGCCGATGATGCCTTTAGGGTGTCTTTTCTGGTACTAATCCCTACATTTCCACATTTCCCCTGGTACAGGTCCAAGTACTAGTCGCAATCGCAGAGTTAGGAGTGTGCTGATGATTCAGGAGACATTGGTGAGCACTAACAGGTGTGGACGCTCTGCAATCTCATTTTGTCTAGTGGACCATCTTTTGTATTTAGACACTGTCCTTGTATATGTAGTTTAAATTTGTACATATAGATGACTATTCTGGTTATCTATGTAGATATGTATATTTTAGTGTTAGTCTATTGTAGCTTTTTACAGGTGACTTCCAGGTCCTGGATAAGTTATGTTTGTTGTACTTATATGTTGTTGGTATCCTTATCATGAATAACTCAGGATAGGTAGTGTGGGCAATGTGTTGGCTTGCCTATAAGTGGGACCTAACAGGCGCCATCATGACTTATAAGGTTGGGTCGTGACATTTCCTGCCTAAAAATCTCCATTTTTGAACAACTTTTGAAAACTAATTGGAAAATGAGAAAACTATTTATATCGATAATAAATATATTAGAAAGAAAAGCGGCAGAAGGAAATTGTTTAATTATAAGTAAAGGTCGTCAATACTTTCGTAATAAATGATGATATCATCCTCAACATTAGACATTCACTATTTTAGATTACTCTTAGCACAACTCTCACATGTCATACGCATAAGTTAAAAAGATATTGGACATTTAGATTTAAAAATATGGTAACAATTATGCCTGTTTTCCCCACCATTACCTCTATAATTGATGTCACATCATCCTAAACACAATCTCGCCATGTGTACTTGACATTCACCATTTTAGATTACTTTGGACACAACTCCATGTATGCTAGACATAAATTGAAAAGACATTTGTTGTATATTTTCAAAAGTAATGGCGATGGTTACTCTTTTTTCTCACCTAAAGAGTTTCCACTTCTGAATAATTTTTGAAAATTGTACAAAAATGAGAAGATTATTTGTCTTGGTGATGTATTAAGAAGAAACACATGTGAAACAAATTGGTATTTAGAGGTAAAAGGTCATCATTACCTTTATAATTGATGATGACATCATACTCAACATGATATCTACACGTATTCTGCATATTTGTTGTTTTAGATCACTCTAAAAACAATCTCACATGTCTTGAACACAAGTTGAAAAGACATTTGTTGTTTAGATTAAAGAATATGGTGACATTTATGCCTATTTTCCCCGCCACTACCTCAGTAATTGATCAATAATGATGACATAATCTGACACACAATGTTGCCATGTGTATTTGGCATTCACCATTTTAGATTACTCTCGAAATGACCCTACATATCCTAGACATAAGTTTAAAAGACATTCATTCTATAGAGTCAAAATTAATGGTTATGGTTGTGTCTATATCCCATATTAAAAAGTTTCCACTTTCAAACAATTTTTGAAAATGACACGAAAAATGAGAAAAAGATTTTTTTATTGTTAATATATAATTGGGAAGAAAATTATGTGAAAGGAGTACATATTCAGAGGTAAAAGCTTGTTATTACCTTGGTAGTTGATGATGATGTCATACTCAATATTAACTCTCCACATATCCTACACATTTGTCATTTTATATAACTGTGAACATGATTTCAATTGTCCTAGATATAGATTGAGAGTGTCATGCCTTGAGAGGGTTCCCTAGTCATGGCTGACACTCAAAAACTATTGTTAGTCCAAAAGCGAACCACTTGGCCTCATCACATTCATTCATTCATTTAATATAACTCAAAAAACTCAGCAGAAGACTAAAGAAGAGAAATGGACAATCTAAGTCTCAAAATGATATAAATAAAACAAGCTAGTCTAAAAGAAGCCAGCACAATAAGTCTCAACATTAATAACTCAACTCTAGTCTGTGAAGCCGATATCACTATCAAGTGGTGCCAATGACAAACACATGGCAAAACTCAAAAATTATAAAGCTAACTCAAATCAAACTCTATAATGCTAGATGAAAGTAAATAATGATCCTTTGAAGTAAAGGAGGCTCACTAACTCAACCGAATGCTCAGATCCTCAACAATGCATCTATTGACGATCTCTAGTACCTGCCTTTGCATCATAAAATATTGCAATCCAAAAAGAATATCAGTATGTCGAATGTACGAGTATGTCAAATGGTTGAATGAAACAAAAATATGTAGAATAATATAGAAATAATATCAACTCACAATATACTCAATCAGAATATCAAATGTCTACTATAGCAAGAATAAAGAGTAGACAAGTGACACATCAACTAGTCAAACCTCATAAATCAACTCAACTCAACTTAATTCAATGAAACTCAATTCGACTCGACTCGGAGTACTCAATTTGGGAACCATCTTGGAGTTTCTCTTATCCGAAAAGAATCACTTATGAGCTAGTGATTGTGCAACTGTTCTACTGATGTTTCCACAACCATTTCGCACTTTCCAGGTAGAGAAAAATTCGAATCCACTAGTATACCGGCTCAACAAGTCCACTATTGCTTTTAGGAACTTTAATTCAAGAGGGAACCTCAATGCAATGGCTCTAATACTCACCTACTCTTGGCAACGTAGTTAATAAGTATGAGTTGGATTTATTCTTACTTATTTTGGTGCTCGATACTCCTCCAATCACTCAATGCTCATAAAACTCCTCATCTCAATTCATCATCTTGATTAGCGTTGTAGAGGTACTCATCACCTCAACTAGTCTCATAAAGACTCTCATCATCTCATCAATTCAACTCAAAAAGGGCATTTTAGTTTAGCACCAACCAACTCATACCTTAGTTCTCATGAATTAACTTAAGGACCTAGATCAATCGTTAAGAGGAAGTTATTTATATAGAACTCTAGAAATCAATCATGAATACTCGTAGGATCTTCAAGATCAATTAACTCAAACTCATACTTATATAATTATTTCAATCAACATACTCAAGTCAAGGCTCTAGCCTACATCCCTAGGTTCATTCATGCATGCTTTCACAAAATAACATATAGGGTTATATCATAGCTCATGAAAAGTATATAATTTGGGAAATCAAGTATATAATGATCATCAACATACGAAAATACATATTATATATTAATTTCCAAGAAAATATTTAAAAAAGTACCAAAGAACAATCTCATGCTTTAGTTTAGCCATTCATAGCAGGTGTGAAGGTTTTGACAATAATCCTCGAAGAACTCTCCTCAAACTCCTCAATTCTATGCCTCTCTTCTATTCTATTTAGTCCTAGTCTTTTCAAGAACTTAGAAAGGCTTAGGAATAGGTATTAAGACCCGTTTTATGCTAAAAATAACCCATTTAGATCATATTTTGAGTTTATGAGGGGTTTCAAAAGGTTTAGAATGCCTCTCACAAAATAAAAAAAAAAATTCGCCTCAGAAACACATGGTCTATGATGTGGACTTCTGCAATTTTGAATTTTTTCACCAAAATTTATGATCGAGTTTTCTAATCCCATAAATATTATTTGGACCAAAACTAAGTATAGGTCCATGGCAGGTGCGCGTTGCACACCTATCGGGCACTTATTCTAGAAATCGTTCTTGCATCAAAAAATTATCTTTTTGATCTAGTTTTCCTATAAAAAAAATTCAGACCACTCTTCCACTCAATTTTTTATGTTGATTGCATATCCATCCTTGGATTTGCCATCAAAGCATAGGAAGACATTTTATTCACAAATCTCTCCATTAGGGGTATTTTGATAATTTTATCGAGTATTACATAATCTTCCCCTAGGGATCATTCATCCTCAAATGATGAGTAAAGGTGGACATAAAGGTATGAATAACAATCAAGACTCCTTTAAATACTCACTCAGTCAATCAATCTCTTAACTCCTCATCAACCTCAACAAACTCTACTCAGATTCAGGAACAAACATATCAACTCAGGAATAGACAATTAATTTAAGGGTAAGGATATTACCTTAAACATTCTTCTAATCAGGCATGAATAGATGGGGATATTTGGCTCTTATCTCTTCCATAAGTTCCTATGTGGCTTCCTCAACACACTAATTTCTTCATACAACTTTGACTGAGGCGATCTCTTTGGTTCTCAACCTGCAAACTTGATTGTCAAGGATTTGGATTGGACTCTCCTCATAGGACAAGCTATCCTTTACTCCAATGTTCTCAACAAGGATTGCCAAACTAGGATATCTCAAGCATTTCTTCAATATCAAGATGTGGAATATTGAATGAATTGCATCTAGCTTAGAAGGCAACTCTAACTCATAAGCAACCTTTCCAATCCTCTTCATAATCTGATCGGGGCCAATATATAGGGACAATTTTCCCATCTTCCTAAATCACATGACACCCTTCATAGGTGATACTTTCAAGTACACCTAATCATTCACTCGAACACTACGTTGCTTCTTGTCACATCAGTTTAAGATTTCTGGTGACTTCGTGCAGTCTTCAATATTTCTTTGATGACCTTTACCTTCTCCAATAATTGGTGGACAAGGTCACATCCAATCAACTTAGCTTTTCTAACCTCAAATCATCTAATTGCTGATCTACACCATCTCCCATATAAAGTTTCATAGGGAGCCATTTGAATTCTTGCATGATAACTATTTTATAAGCAAATTCAATCAATGGTAAGTGGTCATCCCACTTTTCTTTGAAGCCAAGGACACAGGCTCTCAAAATGTCCTATAATATTTGAATTGTATGCTCTCCCTAACTATTTATCTGTGGATAAAAAGCAGTACTCAGATTCAATTTAATACACAATTCCTTTTGTAAAGATCTCCAAAATTAGGACGTAAATTGAGCTCCCCTATCCGAGATGATGGTCAAGGAAACTTTATGCAACCTCACAATCTCAAGGATGTACAACTTGGCATGTTAGTTGTCTTAAATTCTAAGAAGTGAACCAATTTGGTCATCCTATACACAATCGCCCATATGGAATCATGTTGTTTTCGAGACCTCAAAAGATCGCTAATAAAGCCTATATTTATCATCTCCTACTTCTATTCAACAATATCAAAGTTTGCACTAATCCACATTGCCATTGATGCTTAAATTTGACTTATTGGCAATTTGGGCACTTGGAAACAAACTCCACGATATCCCTCATCATTCCACTCCATCAGTAGACTTCCTTCAAGATGTGATACATCTTGGTAGAGCCAGGACAAATAGAATATCTGGAGCTATGGTCTTCAGCCATAATTCTATATTTGACCCTATCAATATCTAGAACACACAATATACTCTGGTATCTCAACACTTTATATTCCCCTTTGGAGAAAATCATCCCTTTCTACTTGTAGACAAACTCTTTCAAATAAAGTATGACAGGATCTCGGTCTTAATTTTTCTTCACCTCTTCCATTAAAGATGAAGCAGATCCATTCTGAATATTGACTCCTCCCTCATCATTCTTCTCATGCTGAACTCCTAACCAAGCTAATCGATGCACATGTTCAGCTAACTCCTTCTTTCCTTCCTCAACATGGGTCATACTACCCATTGACAATTTGCTAAAAGCATCAACAATAATGCTATCTTTACCTAGGTGGTAGAGAATGCTTATGAAATAATCCTTGAGCAACTCTAACTATCTCCTCTGTCATAAGTTGAGATCTTTTTGACTGAAGACATACTACAGGCTCTTGTGGTCAAAGAATACATCCACATACACTCTATATAAGTAGTGGCACCAAATTTTATGTACAAATACAACTGTTGCCAAGTCAAGTTCATGGGTTGGATAGTTTCTCTCATGAACCTTAAGTTGTTTGTAAGCACAGGCTAACGCTTTCCCCCTCTGTATTAGCATATAACCCAATCTAACTCTCGAAGCATCACAATAGATTACAAAGTCCACTGTTCCATTAGGCAAGGTTAAAACTAGTATAGTAGTTAGTCTAGTTTTCAACTCTTGAAAACTCTTCTCATATTCATCAGACTATTGTACTTTGACCTTCTTCTGAATCAACATAGTCAATAGTGCAAATAAGGAAGAAACCTATTAACAAATCAACGGTAATAGCCTGCCAACCCCAAGAAACTTCTTGTGTCTGTCGAAGAGGTCAGTCTGGGCCAGTTTTTAATCACTTTAATCTTTTGGCAGTACTCGAATGCCATCACCAAAAACATTATGTCCTAAGAAACCCACTGACTTAAGCTAGAACTCACACTTCGAGAACTTTGCGTACAACTCATAGTTCTTAAGAGTTTAGAGGACAACTCTGAGGTGATTGGCATGCTCCTCCTCATCTTTCGAATACACGAAAATGTCATCGATGAACATGACCACAAACATATAAAGATTTTGTCTAACACCCTAATCACCATGTCCATAAAAGTTTGTAGGTGCATTTGTCAACCCGAAAGACATGACTAAGAACTCAACATGACCATGTCTAGTCCTAAAGACTATCTTTGGAATATCACATTCTCTCACTTTCAAGTGATGGCAGCCAGATCTGAGGTCTATCCTTTAAAAAGAAGAGGCATCTTAAAGTTGATTAAACAGATCATCTATCCTGTGAAAAGATATTTATTCTTTATCGTGACCTTGTTCAGTTACCAATGATAAATATACATTCTAAGAGACTAATATTTCTTTCACACGAATAAGACAAAAGCACCCCATGGAGAAACACTCGACCTAATGAAGCCTTTCTCTAACAAATGTCTCACTGCTCTTTTAACTCAGTGGGGGTCATCCTATAAGTTGGAGGTGTGATAGACTGGTTATCCGAAAGGACATCAATCCCAAATTCAATCTCCCTACCAGGAGGGACTCTAGGTAGATCCTCAGGAAACACTACAGGAACTCTCCCACAATTAGGATTGACTCAAGAGTAGGAGACTCAATATCATTAAACTTAACTCGTATGAGGTGATAGATACAACATTTGGAAATTACCTTTCTAGCCCTAAGGTGGGAGATAAACTTTCACTTAGGTGTTGCAAAATCACCTTTTCACTCTAGAACCGGTTCATTCGAGAATTAGAACTTAACGGTTCAGACTCCACAATTAATAAAGGTATAACATGCGTGAAGCCAATCTATGCCAAGAATCATATCAAAATCAGTCATCTCTAACTCAACCAGATTAATAAAAGTATCCTTATGATGGATGGGCACTACACAAGCTCTATAAATTCTCTCAGGTCAAATAGAATCACCCACTGGAGTAGAAACATCAAAGGGTTCAAGAAGACTATTAGGGGTTCTATCAAATCTACCAGCCATATAAGGAGTTACAAAGGACAATATGGCACCAAGATCCATAAAAACATAACAATCAAGAGCAAAGACTCAAATCATATCTATCATAACATTTGGGAGTTCTCCTGATATTGGCGACTAGCCATGGAATATAATTGGTTTGTAGCTCCGCTTGCACCTAACATGGTACCTTTTTGAGTTCCCCTAGCTAGCAGGGCTGGTATAGAAGATTGAGCTTGACTAGCCTACTTTGGACACTCTCTAGAAGTTACCCACTTGGCCTTAGTTAAAGCATGCATTCACTTCCCTCATGATATTTACCCAAGTGTAATTTGCCACACTTACCACACAGTGGTTTACCTTATGAACCTTGAGCCACATTAGCTTCTGACTGAGATCCATGGGCTCTAATATTCTAGTATATCTAGTCATTCTTAGTTCTAGGTTCAAGTGTACAAGTAGATGATAGTGCTAGTTCTGACTGGAATCTGTTACCGTTCCCTCTCTTTCCAACCTCAGGGCTGGATGTCTTAGCCATCTTACTTTTCAACTCTTCTCTGTCATGTTGTCTTTTCTCATTAGCTTATGGGACACAAGTCATCAACCTCTCGATGTCCATATTGCTAACAAGCATAGCTCTCCTCACATTTTTCTTTGGCCCTTTATTCAGCCTATCAACATACATACTCATTATCCCCCTTATATTAGCAACCATAGTCAAAGCATAGTGAGATATTGGGTGAACTTAATCCCATACTCTTGCACAATCATAGAGTCCTATTTTAGATTCAAGAACTCTCTTACCTTGACATCCTTTGTTCTCTTAGAAAGAATCTCCCCAAGAAGGTTTCCTCGAACATTGCCTAAGTCAATAAAGATTCTTCTTCTCTACCCTTCTTCCATTGGTCGAACCATAGTCTGGCCACACTTTTGAGGTGGTAGGCAACCAGCTCAACCTTATCCATATCAACTATATGCATCACTTGGAACACTTTTTGAAGTTCCTCAATGTACTTCTCAGGATCCTCATTAAATGAAGACCATCTAAACTTAGGCAGATTAATCCTCAAGAATTCTCAAACTCTAGATATGTCCAATACATCCTATCTACCCGCTCTTTGCCTCGCAGTAGGTGCTATGACAGAAACTGGTCAATAAACCATTCTTTTTTGTCCAAAAGCTTCCGAAAAGATCTGATCCTCTTTCTTTATTTCTTTAGAGTTGCTTTCCGCTCCACCTTTCTAGCCTAGGATTTGGTGTTATATTAACATCCCACAAAGACATATCACAAAATCATACTTATGATAGATTCATAAGGTTTGCCAGAAATCACAAATCAACATAATTTTCATAAACATGTGATATAGAAAAGTCTATTCATGATCACCAACTAAAATCATTGAAATGTGTATACAGAGTAGCTCACTTTTAAAATTTTTGTAAAGTGGGGTGTGCACCCCATCATCATTATACTTTTAAGCGAATTGGGATCCTAAGTCACCTTTAAGGTATTAGGTCACTCTTTTCATGACATACTTGAACAGTTTAAATCTCTTGATCATGACTTATAATGATAATTGGGGTAGACGTTTGAAATTCAAATCAATTTGACTAGTAATCATGTATATAGAACATGTTGATGCATAATCATATAGAATAGCACCAATTGAGTAATAATTAGAATAGATCCACTTGTAATTTTATGAACCTAAGTAGACTACATGAAACATTTCTTATAAATAATCACAATCATGCAATTGAATGATAAGTCATGCTAAATTATGTAAGTAAACCATAATAGAAATCAATTTATGAAATCAGAGGAGAGCTTTTAGATCTATAAGAGAATTGTAAGCCCTAGATAACATTGTTGAGAATTCATATGTTAAGAATTCATATTTTGAGAATTCATGTATGAAATCATTAAATTCATGCAATTCTTATCAATTAATGTCAAAATATAGTAATTATCATAAAATCAATCATGATTCATGCAATTAAATAGAAATTGAGAAGACCTATCAGTAAACATACTTGAAATTAGATGAAAGTTTGAGAATTTGGAGGAACATCATAGAAGAAAGGATTTCATGGATGAAGAATTGCTTACCTTGGTTAAATCATCATAGGACACTTTGACGAAATTCTAAAAATTTTGATGAAGCTTGAAGAATCACTTGGGGTCTTCAATGAGGATTTTAAAGCTTTGTTAGAGAGAGAAATTTTCGGATTAGTGAATTAGGTCATGAATGAGTAAGAAATTAGGGGTTTGGTGTCATGATCCAAGCCTAGGGTCTAGTCGTAACACAGAGAATGAGGAACCCAAAGGCACCTCACCTAAGCCTCTTAGCACTCGTCAAGCACTCATGGGTATTTAATAATGATAAAAGCAAAATTTGAAAGTTGGAAAAGGGATTGAGGGATATTCATTCATATAAATCCATAAAGATAATATGTAAAAATTTCTATATATTGTCCAAACATGCTAACTGCATAAATTACATGACGGGGGCTAAGACATGCTCAAAGCTCCCTACAGATATGAAAGTCATGAATAAATAACATGGAAAATAAAAATCTCCATAATACAATTGTCAAATAGATAATGCCTCTGAAACATAAAAGGCATGAAGAAAAAAGTGTAGTCCCCGAAGTACAGGGCTTACCAGAGATACTAGTCTTAAAAATCGATAGCTAACCACATACTAATGGAGAAGGAGGACTGTCAGTCTCGACATGGTGATATCATGTTGGCAAAATATGCATTTGTATATTAAAATGTGCTAAGTATGTGAGATGTACTACACAGATGGAATTGTAATGTCATTATTCAAAATATGCTTAACCATAGCAAAGAATAAATCCCAATACGAAATAAGTGATCAATACATCATGTGAAAACATATTTTAAGGTATATAAGAATTAAGTATAGTTGGACGAGACCATAATCGATATTTAAGACCATGTGAGCTTTTACTTGGAATCCAACATAACCCTCTATATTTTCATGGGAAGTTTACTTGTTAGGTGTAACTCTTCCAACTTATGGATTCATATCTTAATTTAACCTTGCTATTGTGGATCTACTAGCCTTAGCCTGCAAAGGCTCTGATGGTGACACATAACAAGGGGTTACTTCTAAGGTTCCCTTACTAAACCCCACCTCAATGCCTCATTAGATGTTATGTTAAAACCACTGAGTACTTTAAAAACATTAACATAATCATGCAATCATAAATTAGAATCATAAGTAGCATCATACATGTGTAGCTCATTAACTTGAAAACCACTAAAATTACAATTATCCTTTCACATTGAGAGTCCATCTTGACATCATTAAAGGGCTTCATAATGTACTTATAACATCATGACATTCACATATTTGACAATGTACATAAAGGTCATTATATTAACATTGCATAGGAGTCGTATCTTAAAACTTAGTAAGTTTATGCAAAGAACTTCAAAACACATGATTTCATAGCATAATGCAATATCATGATAAAACTGCTCAATTTAAAACCATGTCTAACAACCCACATTATCATTCCAAACCCTATATAACAGAATCATAAAATCTAACTTTAAACTATAGCAGCTTATAGTACATTATCACATTGCTTTATTAGATTCAAAATTATTGAAAATATACCATTAAAACATCATTTAAGTCACGCTCATAGAATTCATAGATTTTCAAAAACTTACAGAAAAGACAAAAAGGAAAGTTTGTTGGATTGTGTGGATGGAGGGAATCTACAAATCAACTCACATACCTAATTGAAGACCTTAAGGAAAGGCTTAAGATTTGAGAAAGAAAACCCTTGGAAATCCTAGCCCTTCTTGCATTGTCTTTGGAGAGTTTCTTGCCTTAGAAATTTTGAGGGAGTTTGGAATTGAGCGGATGACAGTGTTTGAGAGGCTTGAGGCTGATAATGAGTAGATTAAATCTAAAAATAATGTAGTTTTAGGCTTAGGGTATAGGAAAAGGTCAAAATTTCACTTCATCAAAACTACCAAACCCAAACTATGACCCCTAATTATGGGTCGTACTCAGGGAGTTTTGTCCTGTAGAATTTTTGATGCTCAGAAACAGTCACTAAAACCTAGTCTACGACCTCATTATATGACTTATAGAATGATCTATGGGTCATGGAACACTTTTGTGGTTCCTAGTTCCTGCCCACACATATGAAATTTTATAATTTTCAGGGTGGTATCTACGAGATCATTTTATGTACCGTAAATCAAACTACGACTTGGCCTATTTATTCATAGTTCAACTTTAGATATCCATTTTTTCATTAACCTAATGCATCAAATCATCTATCCTATTTATGATCCGTAGTTCCATTTATGGACTATAAACATCTCTTGTAGTTTGTAGTCATACTAAATTTCCATCCTGCCTGGTTTAATCCACGAGATCTATCTAGTACTCATGGTTTAAACCATGAGCCATAAATAGGGCTCATACTTACGTTTGCAACATTTTTACTTCCACTTATTTTGCACTTTTTGACTTCCTAATTTATGGGGTCTTACAATATCTTTCCAATTGGAACATTCATCCTCGAATGTGCTAAACGTAGTTGTAAGGAATTAAAGAAGTAGCTAACAACTCAGCATGAATGCAAAAATGCAATTTAAACTTCATTTTCATAAAATCTTCAAACTCATGTTCAAATATCATTCAAAACAAATCTCATAAACATGCAAACGTACATAAATGGCATGAAACAAGGAATTTGAGGTCACAGGGCAAGAAGAACTTAGTACCTTAGGCTTGAGTAGAGTGAAAAATGAGGTATCACTTCATAATGTTCTCTTGTTCTTCTCACATTGCACTTTATACATGTTGGTTCCTTTAAAATATTTTAACAGATGCAACCTCTTTATTTCTCAACCTCTTCACTTGCCAGTGTAAGATCTTAATCAGAATCTCTTCATAGTCCAAGTGCTCTTCAACACTCATATCCTCTAATGAAATTATAGAGTTTGGATCACCCATAAATTTTTTCAACTTTGATACATGAAATACCAAATGAATCATATTTATCTCTATTGGCAACTTTAATTTATAACCCACCTTGCTAACCCTCCTAATAGAGTAATAAGGCCTTACATGTCTTGGGCTCAATTTTCCCTTTTTGCCAAATCGATCTACAACCTTCATAGGTGACACTCTCAAGTCGACCTAATCATTAATATTGAATTCACGATCTCTTCTCCCAACATGGAAGTATGAACTTTGTCGACTTTAAGACATTTTCAACTTCTCCCTTATGAGGCTTACTTTTTCCATGGCATCTATGAACAAGTATAGTCCTATCAAAGCCATTTCAGCAAGTTTAAACCACCCAACTAATGATCTACACTATTTACCATATAAAGCCTCAATCGGTGTCATCTCAATACTTGAGTGAAAGCTATTGTAGGTGAATCCAATATATGTTTAATGTTCATACTAATTTCCTTTCAATTCCAACACATAATCCCTTAAGATATATTCAAGTGTTTGAATTGTCCTTTTGGCTTGTCCACTGGTTTGAGAATGGAAAATAGTACTCAACTTTACCTTAGTACCAAGGGCCTTTTGAAACAATTTTCAACAGTGAAAGGTGAATTGAGATCCACAATCCGAGATAATAGAACCCAATGCAATCTCACCAACTACAGTTATAAAACTTGGCATAATCTTAAGCACTATAGATTGTCTTGACCTATAAGAAATGACCCAACTTTGTCATTTTATCCACAAAAACTAATATGGAGTCAAAAGGACTCTTATACTTAGGCAAACTAACTACAAAATCCATAATGATCTCTTCCAACTTCTAAGTGGGAATCTCAATGTCTTGGGATAGGCAACATGACCTTTGCTATTCAACCTTAATTTGTTGACAATTAAGACATTCGTCTACAAACCTTTCAATGTTCTTTCATTATTTCGTTCCACAATACACTTCCCTTAGGTCCCTATTCATCTTGGTGGAACCAGGATGAGTGGAGTAAGAGGAATTATAAGCTTCCTTCAAAATCAAACTTCTCAACCAGTCAACATTCAACACACATACTCTACCTTGGTGCTTAAGCACATGATCTTCCCCTTGGGAGAAAACCTCTACCTTGCCTTCTTTCACCAACGTCTTTAATTTAATTAGGGTAGGATCAAGGTCTTCTTAGGCTTTTACATCAACCACTAATAAAGACTTAGAATCATTCAAAACCATCACACTACCATCATTTATACCACTTAATCTCACACCCAAGTAAGCCAAATAGTGTAGTTCTTTGACTAACTCTTTTTGCCCATATTTAATATGAGCTGCACTACTATTGACACTCGACAAAGTGCATTAGCTAGCACATTATCCTTTGCATAAGCTAGCATATTAGCCTTTCTCTGGTGATAATTATCACTCATTTCATAATCCTTAAGAAATCTAACCATTTCTGTTGTCTTAGGTTGAGGTCTCTTTGAGTGAACACATGTTGGAGACTCTTATGATTGGTGAATACATCAACATGAATCCTATATAAGTAATGACGCAATATATTCAATGCAAATACCATAGCCACTAACTCAAGATCGTATGTTGGGTAGTTCTTCTCTTGCATATTCATTGCCTTGAAACAGAGGCAATCACCTTATCGTGTTCCATTAGTACACACCCCATATTAATCCATGAGGTATCTCAATAAACAACAAACCTATCAGTACTTTCCAACAAGTTTAGGATCGGAGCTGAAGTCAATTGATCCTTTAAATTGGAGCTGAAGTCAATCGATCCTTTAAAGTTTGAAAGTTTTTCGCATACTCATATATCCACATAAACTTTACTTTTTTTCGTCAACCTTATCAATGGAGATGAAATGGAGTAGAATCCTTCAATAAACCTCATAATACCTGGATAAACCTAAGAAACTCCTAATGTTTGAAAGATTCAATGATTTAGGCCAATTCCTCACCACTTTCATCTTCTTAGGATCAATTTTAATTCCATCACCTGAAACCACATGCCCAAGGAATGCAATTTCTTTCACTCAAAAATTAGATTTGTTTATTTTGCCAAATAACTTCTCATTCCTCAAAGTTTGTAAAACCACCCTCAAATGCCTCTTGTGCTTTTCTTCACTTCGAGAATAGATCAAAATATCATCAATGAATACCACAAAAAATATATCAACAAAGGATTTGAACACCCTAGTTATGAGGTCCATAAATATTGCCGGTGCATTGGCTAGGCCAAGAGACATCACCATAAACTCAAAATACCTATACCTT
>JAOTQJ010152395.1:59930-75875 GCA_025642045.1 Solanum sejunctum
TCCAAAAAATTCCTAAATTTGTCCTTTGGTTCCTTTAACTCTAGTAGGGCCATTCAGTAAGAAGTGATTGGGATAGGTTGATTATTGAGCAAGACATATATGCTGAAGACTATTTTCCTTTTAGGAGGAACATTGGGCAACTCTTCTGAAAACACATTTGGAAACTTATTAACCACTTGGGGAGGCTCAAGTACCCGAACCTCCTAGTGTCTAGGGGTTGGACCCTTTGTCTATGTTGATCCTAGGAGGGCCATCTGTTGACCCATGGCCTATTTGCTTTTGGCCAACTTTATACTTGTCATAGACACCAACGCTTTGGTTGGAGAATCTACTACTTTCGACTCGAGCCTTCTTGCACTCTTTGGACACTAATTTCAACTTGCCAAAAATGAACTTGCTCATTCTGGCCCTTGGGTCCACCACTATGAATGGTGCATATTTGGAGAGTTTAGTGAACTTGAGTCACACTCATGTGGCATTGATTCAAGTTGATGAACTCATGAACCTTAGCCTCCCTTAGCTCTAATGGGAACAATCTATCTAAGAAAGCACCTTTGCACTCTTTCCATTCAATGTGGCCCGCTTTTGACCTTCTCCTCGACCCATTGATCATACCAAACCACACCCTTGAGTTGGTAGGTCATAAAATTAGTCTACTCCTCCGATAGGCCTCTCATAATAGCCACAATTCTATAAGCTTCATCGATAAACTCCATCGGGTCCTCATCAACCTTGGAACCATGATATTTAGGTAGGTTTATTCTTATTAAATCTTAGACCCTAGCTGCTGGTGTAGGTGATTGGGGAGGAAGAGCAATCTCTTAGTTGGCGTGGTTGGCCAAGACTTGAGCTAACATAGCAAGGATGGCTTAGAACTCTGCATGTGTGACTCACTCCTCTTTTGGCACATGAGGGGCTTGATGTTTTTTCACTTCCCTATGTGGAAGAGCTTTCTTGACTCTCATAATCAGTCAACTTGAAATTAATAAATTCATTTAATTCATAATAGTTTAATTCAATCAACTTGAAATGAATAAATTTATTTAATTCATAATAGGTTCATAATCAATCAACTTGAAATAAAATTTGATCATAAACTAGAGTGATTTGTTTACATAATTTAATTCAACTTCATGAAATACAAAATATTTCATAAGATCCCATGATAATTCATCAAAATCCCTAACTCATGCATCTAAATTTCATTGAAAAAGTAGGGAATTTCTTGGGATTCAAGGATGAAAGGAGTCCATAAATGAAGACCACAGACATTAGGTTGAATTCTTACTATAAACATGGAATTGAATGCTTTAATCCTTGAAACCCTAGCTTGACAAAGAAGGAGACTTTGAAAGAATTTTGTTTTGTGAGTAAATAATTTGTGAATGGGTGTATTGGGCAGTATCAAACGGTCTTAGGTACTTATAAGATCAAAATGATGTAGTTTAATAGTTAGAAGGGTAGGAAATATCAAAAATACCATTCATTAAAACTTATTGGGCCGTATCACAAGGGTCATCTACGATCTATAGTCTCTTCTTTGGGATGTAGATTCCCATTCCTAGATGTTTGTTTGTAGTTCTATGTCTCTAACTTATTTCTACCTGTACCATTCTATGAGTTGTCAAACCTTCTATGGAACGTTCTATTGGTTCATTGAAAAAGTATTGTAATAACGGAATGTATCCTCAAACCATGAACCAAGACCATTAGCAATAAACCATTATATAGCCCATAAACTCCTTCTCAAAGCCTGTACAAAATTTTCTCAAGTCAAGAGGGGTTTTACGATCAAGGTTTATGGGTCACAGAAGCTTTTATTGCTCATCCTATCAACTCATAATACAAGTACTCAGTCTTAATTTTCCCCAAAACTTCACGTACCATTTAAGACTCCTTTCCATAGATTGTAAGTCTAACTCATTTTGTGATCAACTTTTCCTAAATTTTTCCAAAGTTGAACTGCCCTATACAACTGCTTTCCTATGACCTGGAGTTCTATTTGTGAGCTATAGATGACCCTCATAGACCTTGAACCAGAAATTATTTTCTTCCAAATTTTTTCTAATTCCTACTTACTAGCTTTTGGAGTATTAAAATATCTCATTCCTTGGGAATATTCATCCTCGAATGGAATAAAAGTTAGCATGAGTAAAGTAGAATGAATATCTAACATCCCAATGGGAATGCAATATTGCAACTTAAATGTCAAAATCATGGAAAATTTATAAAATATTACTTACAATTAGTTTCATCATCATGCTTGCATATGAAATCACATGGAAAAGCATAAATTTAGGAATCTGTAGGAGAGAATCATGAATGTTAAGTATGTTGGTTTAAAATGAGTGGGAAGAGGTAAGGATAATACTTCATCATATCCACTTTGGCTTCCGAAAAAACACCCTCAACTTCTCAGTTTGTCCATAGCACCTTGATGGATGTCACTTTCTTATTTCTAAAATTTATGAACCTCTAGTCTAAAATTTCAATCACAACCTCTTCATAAGTCAAACGTTCTTTAGGATCCACGCTCTCTAAAGGCACAATAGCGCTAGTATCATCAAAATATTTCCTCAATAAAAAGACATAGAACACCTGATGCACCAACACCATCTTTGAAAACAAATCTAGACTATAGGCTACTTCACAAATATGCCTTAAAATCTAACGTCGACCCATACGTCTAGGCCTATGCTTCACTTTATTGCCAAAGTGCACGAAACCCTTCATAGATGAGAGTTTCATGTAACACCAATCATTAATATTAAATTCAAGCTCATGCCTCCTTGTATCTAAATAGGACCATTATTGACTTTAGGTACACCCTAACTTTTTCTGAATAAGTCTAATCTTTGCCATAGCCCCAAATACCTACTTGTGTCCTATCAAAGCTATTTTACCATTAAAAATTACCCATTGGGGAACTTACATTTCCTACCCTATAAAGCCTCAAGGAGTCATTTCAATGGTAGAATGATAACTATTATTATAAGTAGATTAATTAATGGTAAGTGATCATCCCAATTTCCTTTAACATCAAGTAACCATTCCCTTAACACATCTTTCAAAGTTTGAATCGTTCTCTTCGAATAACCATCTGTTTAAGGGTGGAAAGCATTGCATAGCTTAACCTTCGTAACAAGACCTTCTAGAGAAGACTTACAAAAATGTAAGGTGAATTAAGTATCATGATCTGAATTACTTGACACAGGAACACCATGAAACTTCACCAATTCCCAAATATACATCACTGCATAATTTTTGATGGAGTAAGAAGTCTGAACTGGTAGAAATTGTGCTAATTTTTTTAATTAGTCTATCCACTATAAAAATTGAATCATGTTGCCTACGAGTATGAGGCAATCTTATTTAGAAAGCCATATTCACATCCTCTCACTTTGAAGTAAGAATCTGATTATCTTGGGCTAAACCTCCTAATCTTTGGTGCTCTACTTTGATTTATTGACAATTTACACAAATCTGTATGCATTTTGTGGATCCATGTCAATAGAATATTAGGAACTTGTCACACCCCAAAATCAGATTGTAACTAAAGAAAATAAAGTAAAGTAGAAACAGTCACAATATTTAAAACAAATCCCAAAACCTAGAGTCATGAGTCAATATTGTATCTAAAGTAGTACGGACGAGTAAATACAACTGTCTCAAATGAAAATACAATGATGTCTTATAATATCTAATACAAAGTCTAAAAAGGAAACAACAACAAAGGAAATCTCAAAGATCCAAGACGACTTGAAGTCTGAGCTTCACCCTAAGATGTAGATTGATGGAGAAAAGTTGTGCTAGTGAATCAACTACCCTGTATAGGTCCCTGTGCTTAATTTGCAGGGCGAGAAATAAAATAGGAGTGAGTACACCAAAATTTACCCAATAGGTTTAACTAACAGGATAAGTGACATCAAATAAGTATGCGATAACAAAGAATACTACCAAGTGCAAAGAAAAAGCTAGTAAATAATATAAAAATGTATAATAATATAACAGAATAACAGCGAAAATCAATGGTGCAATGCACATGTAGTGGATGAATGCAATGTATGAGGTGGAATAACGACATTCTTTTGTGTTGATGTATACATCTATCAAGCTGAAGCTACCTGGTAGAATCCAGGGGGGGACTCATCAGACCATATATAAAATCTCTCAAGTGTCACAATGGTCGCTGGCACAAATGACACCTCAACGTGCTCTAGCACCAATAGTAGAGTTATCTAGTATCACGATGGACTTTGGCATCGATGATACTTCAATGTACTCATGCGCTAGGAGGGAGATATCAAGTATTACATCTTTCTCAGGGCTAATGCAATATAGATGTAATACATGCAAAGTCACAATATCAAGATGTAAATTAATAATAATATGCCTTGCCTGACTCTGGCGCTGGTAACTAGATCTCAAGTAATATGACTATCTCAAATATCAAGTGACTTCATCATATAGATGTAATATGAGATGTATACATCACAATGCCATAATACGAGTACATATATGCAATATAACATGATAAAAATATGCAAAATAGCCATAACATCACAAGGCTATGTAAAGTGCATCAACAAGTACCACAACGCTATCCACAAGTCTCATTTCATCACCCTATCATCAATAATCAGAATGTCAATGAAACTAGACTCTGCAAGTTCCAAAATATGCTCATGTATCTCATCGGTATCACAATTATCAGTAATTTAGCACATAACTTCCCAAAATGGTATCACAAGTCTCATATTATCACATTAATATCAAATATATCTTAATTATCAAGATTTAATCTCAATTTATCACCAAAATCACAAATTACTCAAATTTTGGCATACCCAATATCATATTTCTATCACAATTTTATCATATAAAGTTGCATTCTCATAAGTGAATCTATATCTTACAACTATCACATAAACATACCCAATAACTCACATTCAGTCTCAAAAAGGTTAGCCAAATCTACCTCGATGCCGAAACCACACTCGAACAAGCTTTTAATCAATTCCAACCTCCAAACGGTCCTCAAATTGATCAATCTCTATCCAAAATAGATATTATACGTCAAGAGATGAATTTTGATACCCATATTGGCATGAATTAGGCATAGGGGCAAATGGTCAAAATTAGGGCTAAATTTTGAAGCTCTCAAATTTGGAAATTGACTTCTACAAAAAACATGGATTCTATGGGTGAAACTCCCTCCAAAATTGAGTTTAATTGAATAAGAAATCACCATTTAAATTTCAAAATCATAGACCAAAAATCCTCAATTTTTAACATCCAAAAACATAAAATTCAAGATAAAAGTCATGAAAATTAATCAAAATGATGTTAGATGTACTTACCGAAAAGAAATCTCTGAAAAGTCTTGTCCAAAATCACCCCAAAATGCTTGAAATTCATAAAAATGGTATTTCCTCAAGTTTAAAAGTTGACCAGGTAATATACACTCTGCAAACGCAGGGTAGGGGCCATGAATGTGGAGGATAGGATTGGGTAGAGCTCAGCAAATATTGTTGAGAATTCGCGAATGTGAAGAAGGACTAAGATAGGTCAACTATAACTACGCTAATGGGAGGAGGCCAAGACACAAACCTCTGTGACTGCAGATGCTCTCCCACAAACGTGGAGGAGTACCATGAGTGCACTAGATACTCATTGCACCAACTAAAGTTAGCCAGCAATGAAACTCGATACACTCCCTTATTCAGAATTTTACAAACCAAACATATATCCATACCAAAAATGATGATCCAGACTCAATAAAATAGTCAGAATTCAATTTTGAGATCTTCTCAGCACAATTACCAATGCAAGTCAAATAAACTAGTTTAAAACTCAAAATACCAAAACTGCCCACGAAAACTCCAAAAACTATGACAAAATCATTTTTAGAGTCAGTTTCAGCTTTCAAAACTATTGGAATTACCAGAATTGGGCTTTCGAACTCCGAATGTTTACCAAAGTAAAAGTTTTACATCGAAAACTATTAAAAATGCAACTTTGAGCCTAAAAACCTTATTTTAACTCCAAATTCAGTTTAGCACTTCTCCTAGACCAGTGTTTCAGAGCTGATGGAATGGATGTATTTTATACCTGACACTCGAAATTCAGAATGGTTCCAAAACTCACATTTTAACCAACTGAAGCTTCCAAAAATGTCAAAACTCCTATTTTGAACTTTTAAAACTCAGGATGTCATGACCAAAAATTGGATCACAACTATAGCAAATGAAATAACACCAAAATAATCACAATATAACATAAACAATCATAAAACTTGGAGTCATGAGTTCAAAAGCATCTAAATAGTATCGAAAGGTAAATACACCTGTCTCAAAATAAGATACAAAGTTGTCTCACAATATCTGATACAAAGTTTGAAAGGAAGCAATAAAGAGAATCCCAAGTATCCATGGTGTCTCAAAGTTTAAGCCTCACCATTAGTTCTAGATGGAAGTGGAATAGCTCAGCTAGAGTGATCAACTACTCTGTGCGGGTCCATATGCTTGATCTATAGGGAGGAACAAAGTAGGCGTGAGTACACCCAAATGTACCTAGTAGGTTCAACAAATAGGGTAAAAAAATCAAAGAAAGTATGTAATGATGAAGAATCCTATCACCAGCCTTAAAAGGGTTAGTACATAATAAAATATGATCATGAATAATAATAATAAGTACACATGTTGAAATAATTCAATAATGCAATGAAATGCTATGCATAAATGTAATGGTATCATAGGATGTGTATAAGGTGAAATCACAACTATCGCAAAGCCAATATACACATCTATCGAGCTGAAGCTACAAGATAGAACTAGGAGGCATCGCAGGCCATGTACTCAAATATCTCAAGGCGTAGTAGGCCATAGTCAAAAGTATCTTAAGGCATCGCAGGCCTCATAATGAACTGTCCCAAGGCATTGTAGGCTATAACCAACTGTCTCAATATATTTCATAGTATCTCAAATGGTGCAAATGTTATGAGATGCGTGCATAACAATGCAACCAGTCATGTATAAGATGTGCAAATACAAAAAGAATCATCAATAAAATGTGTGCATATCAATGCAGTCCAATCCGGAATAAGATCTATTCATACTAATGCACTGGTCTAGTATAAGATATGTGCATAATGCAACTACTCAGCTAAGAGATATATGCATATCAATGCATCTAGTCAAGATAGAATATGTACAATATCCATCACATCAAATAGGTTGTACCGTGTATATCCACTATTAGCACAAGGCCATCGTTATCCCATATCATACTAGCTCACTGGTAACTAAGATGTCAATGAAACAGGCCCCACAAGAACCCCAAAAAGGCTTATAGCTCTAAAAGTTATCTCACTTATCATCAATTAGTCACAATTTTATCCAAAAGCTATCTCAAGTCTCATAATATATTAATAATATTCACATTATTTCATCTCAATTTATCCATAAGATCTCCATTTACTCAATATTCAACATAACTGATATTGTATTCCCATCAAATTCAACCATATCATCTTATAGGCTCATAACTAAGTCTACATCTCATAATTATCACAAGAACATGCCTAATAGCTCAAATTCAGTCCTAAAAGGTTAATTGAACCTACCACAATGTCCAAGCCGCACTTGGACAAGCTTTCAGTCAACTCAATCAACAAAATAATCCTCAAATCAATCTACAACTATCAACAATAGCTACTACACATCAAAACGAGCACTTTGATACCCATATTTGCGTCAATTAGGCTTAGAGGTAAAATGATCAAAATTAGGGCTAAAATTCAAAGTTTTCCAATCTAAAAATTACTTTAAAAACATGTTTTATGTGAAAAATGGATTCCGTAGGTGAAAGTCCCACTAAAATCAAGCTTATACTGAATGGGAAATTAACATTTAAAGTTTGGAAAATATAGTCTAAAAAACCCCAATTTTGGACATTCAAGATCATTTAATTACAGAAAAACATCAACATAAAACTTGAGGAAAATGATTAATATAGTGCTAGAAATAATTATGCAAGTTAAATCTTCAAAAACCTCTTCTCAAAACCACCCAAAAATCTTTTAAAGTATGAAAATGGAGTAAAATTACTCCTACTCTCACGCAATTCATAGGGTTCAAAAAGCAATCGATATTTCACAATCAAGGGTGTAATACTCGTTGTAGTAGCAGTCATTATATATTGTATTAACAATTGAAATATGATCGAAAGAAAAATCTGTATTTGATAGGACTTCTTCCTATACCTATGAATTCCATTGGACCCAAAAATGATGCATTAGAAGAATTCGTTGGGTCTTCCAATATCAATAGATTATTTTTTCTCTCCTGTATCTTCCCATGATCTCTAAGAGTTGTTTACTGAATCCGAAAAAGAGTACTTGGGTTCTCCCAATAACTAAAAAGTGTAGCATGCTTGAATCCAACTGGGTTCGTGTTGGTGGAGGAACTGGAATCAGCAAAAAAACATTCTAATGGGCTTCCAGACATACTGAGCTCCACATATTCTTGTACAGTCAAAGAAGATCAATTCTGTAAAAGATAAGATCAGTAAATGACAATTAACTAAAATCCCTCGGTCTCCAGGGATTGTGAAAGATCTTCTAATAGAAAAATTCTTGTTATTGCTTCAACTCATATTTCCTAAAAAGTGGATCTCGCTTTAATAGCTCTGAATAATTCAAATAACTGCATTACGATAAGAATGCTTCTTATTCCACAACAACGAAAGAACATTTTCACTCTTTCATATACTAGGGGATTTTAGTTGGAAAATTAAATGTTCCATACTAACATATTCGGGTCCATAACCATGGAAGTGATGACATTCGAATTTCATATTATTCAGTTATAAAAACTGCTCCGTGAATGTGGGTGGGGTCCCATAAACGCAGAGAGGGCCGGTCAAAATAACCTCTGCGATCGTGGAGACCAACCTGTCAATGCATAGAGTAAACTAGAGGGAGGCACTCACACACACATACACTACATGATTGCAGACCTATCCTCCGCGAATGCGGAGAGAACCTCAGCCAAACCTCTATGAACACAAAGAAGAAACTTACCTGTCCCAAGTGTCAGCAAAACCAAGTCCAATTCCCTATTCGGAATAGACCCTCAGAACTTATTTGGATTTAGAATTTCACAAACTTTATATGTAGTCATACCAGAAACAATGATCCAGACTTAACAGAATCATCATAAAAATCAGTTTCAAGGCCTCTTCGCCATATTTACCAATGCAACCCGGTAAAACTAGTTTAAAACTCAATATACCAAAACTGTCATCGATAACTCCAAAAATTATTATGAGACCATTTCTAGCATTAGTTTCACTATCTAGACCTATTGAAATAGTCAGAATTTCAATTTGAGCTTCTGAACTGCCAATGTTGATCAAAGTCAAATTTTGATTCTAGAAATGACTAAAATCACAACTTTGGGTCTAAAACCTAATTTTAACTCCCAATATAGTTCTGTAACTGCTTATAGTTTAGTTTCGACATTCCAAAGCTAATGTAATTGATGGATCCCCAATTCAAAACCTAAAACTCATAATAGTAAAAACAAAACTCACTTTTTCAACAACTTAAGCTTTCAAAAATGCCAAAACTCATATTTTTAACCTTTAAAACTCAAGATTTCAGTTCCCACAATATGGATAGTTCAAAATAGGCTCAAAGCAACTTACAAAAGGGTAAAATAAGAATTTTCATAGATAAGTCAAAAAATGACCAACCAGGTCATTACATCATTCACCACTAAAAATAATGTTCCTCCTCGAACATAAGAGAAACAAGAGTACCCGAAGCCTCAAAAGGCTAGGAAATCTAGCATGCATGTCACACTCTAACTTCCAAGTAGCCTCATCAATAGAATGGTTCCACGACTAAACCTTCATAGAAGGTATATCTTTGGATATCAATCTCTAGGCTTGTCTATCCAGTGTAGCTATAAACCCTTCCTCAAAGGATAATTTTGGACCCAACTCTACAGAATCATAAGAAATAACATGGAACTTATCAGGAATATACTAGCAAAGCACAAAAATGTTTAAAGAAAAAAGATGCACTAATGATAATCTCGGTGGTAAAGCCAACTCGTAGGCTACCTCACCAAATATCCTCAAGATCTCAAATG
The DNA here is from genome assembly GCA_025642045.1 of Solanum sejunctum. Lineage (NCBI taxonomy): Eukaryota > Viridiplantae > Streptophyta > Magnoliopsida > Solanales > Solanaceae > Solanum > Solanum sejunctum. The sequence goes on from JAOTQJ010152395.1 coordinate 70,088, forward strand.
GGCTAATAAATCTAGGACTAAGCTTGCCCCACTTCCTAAATCTCGTCACACCATCCATGGGTGAAACTTTCAGCCAAACAGTGTCACTAACAGAGAGCTCAAAAGGCCTGACCTTCTATCAATGTAACTCTTCTGGCGACTCTAGGCTGTAAAAATTCTACTCTAAATTAGTCAGACTTGATCCATGGTATCCAGAAGCAAGTGAACACCTAACACTCGGCTGAACTCGAATCAAACCATCTGATCAGGTATCTATACCACCTAAAATATAAGACCTCAAATGGTGCCATATTGATGTTGGAGTGCTTATTGTGGTTATATGAAAATGTAAGTGAACACTCAATACTTAGCTGAATCTGAATCGAACCATCCAATCGGTGATTTACACATCCGACAATATAAGGCCTCAAATGGTACCATCTAGATGCTAGAATTAGAATTATTGTTATATGCAAACTCTACCATTGGTAAGTGCTAGCCCTGTTGGTCCCTAAAATTAATAATATATTCCCTAAGAATGTCCCTCAACAACTGAATGGTGCACTCAGATTAACCGTTAGTCTGAGGGTGAAAAGTTGAACTCAAATCTACTTTAGTTCCCGAACCATACTATGGAGCCTGTCAAAAGTGAGAAGTAAACACTAAGCCTCTGTTTGATCCTATAGATACTAGCACACCATGCAATTTTACAATATCCTAAATGTACAACCTAGCCAGCTACTCTGCAATTGTAGCTAGTCCTCATCGGTAAGAAGTGAGCCAACTTGGTCAACTGATCTACAACTAGCAAAATTGAATTAAACTTGCCCAAGGCCATGGGCAAACCTATAAAAAAAATCCATAGTCAATATCTCCCACTTCAACTTGAGAATGGGCATCCTTCACATCAATCCACTAGGCTTTTGGTGATTATAGTTGACTTGTTGGCAATTCAAACACTTGGCCACGAACTCAGCTATGTCCTTTATCATACCAAACCACCAATAATGTTGTTTTAGATCATGGTACATCTTCGCCACACCTAGATGGATGGATTATCTAGCACAATGGGCCTCTTCTAATATCAATCTCACCCAATCCCCAACCTTAGGCCCACAAACACTGCCATTTATCCTCAGAACATTATCAAAAATTAATAATAGTCATAGTGGCTTCATTGCTCAACACTTTGTCACTAATTATACACAACTTGGGATCCTCAAACTAATGAGCACATATCTGCTCAAACAAAGAAGATCTAGCCTCAATAAATACTCTGATAAGGAGAAATATCCAAAGGAACCATCTGCCTAGCAAACGATTGAAACTTCAAAGCTAAGGGCCTCTCTGTAACCCTCAAGAATGTCAAACTCCCCATACTAGTAGCCTTCTTGCTCAAAGCACCTGTCACCACATTAGCCTTCCTGGGGTGATATAGAATAGAGAAATTGTAGTCCTTGAGCAACTCCAATCACCTACTCTGTCTCATGTTTAAATTAGGATGAGAAAAGATGTATTTGAGACTCAAGTGATCGATAAAGATCTCACAATGCACCTTATATAAATAATGTTGCCATACCTTCAACACGAACATAATCATAGCTAATTTTAAGTCGTGTGTAAGGTAGTTTCTCTCATGCACCTTCAACTATCTAGAAGCATAGGCTATCACCTTGCCCCTTTACATCAAAACACCACCCAAACCCACTATCACAATTTACCATAAATGAGACTCCCTCCTCATGTAAAGAAAGAATAGGTGCTGAAGTTAACAAATTCTAGAGCTTTTGGAAGCTCGCCTCACAATTATTATACTACTGAAATACCACAATCTTCTGATTCAACCTAGTCAATAGGGCTACTATAGAAGAATACCTAAAAAAAGACTGATACTACCATACTAAACTAAGGAAACTTCAAATCTCAGTCATGAAAGTAGGCCTAGCCAACTCACAAACAGCTACTACCTTGGTCGGATCAACTATAGTACCTTCTTTTGACACAACATGGCAAAGAGATACAACAGACGCAAGCCAAAACTCATACTTTGAAAACTTCACATAAAACTTCTCTTCTCACAATCTATAAAGCATAGTCCTCAAGTGTTGCACATGATCGGCCTCTCTCTTAGATTAAGCCACGATATCATCTATGAACACATGCACAAAGATGTCCCAGTATGGATTGAATAACCAGTTTATCAACTCCATAAAAGCAGCCATGGCATTAGTCAACACAAATGACAACCATAAACTCACAATGCCGATAATGGGTCTTGAAGTTTTCTTTGAGATATCAGACTCCTAAACTCTCAATTGATGCTAACCGGACCTTAAGTCAATCTTGGAGAATACTGAGGCACCTTGCAACTGGTCAAAAAGATCATCAATGCGAGACAAGGGATAGTTTTTCTTGATGGTCACTTTGTTAAGTTGACCGTAGTCAATACACATATGCATAGTGCCTTCTTTCTTCTTTACAAATAATACAGGAGCAACCCAGGGAGATATACTCGAACGAATAAAGCCTTTGATCAAGATGTCTTATAATTATTCCTTCAATTCCTTCAACTCAACTAGAGATATCCGATAAGCAACAATAAATATGGGCTTAGTGCCCTGCTCCACATCAATAGTAAAATCAATATCACGATTTAAAGGACACCAGGTAAGTCAGTCAGGAATATATCCATAAACTCTTGAGAAACTCTTGTAGATCCTCATCCACCATGGAATAATGAAATTTTAGTGATTCATTCTAGGAATATCTTTTATCCTTGAAGCTGGTGAAGGTGTCATTAGAGAAGCAATGTCTTGATCCAACATAGTGATAAAGGCCCTAAACTAATTGTTGGAGACTTGATCCACTTGAGGAACTTGGTCCTTATTAGATTATCTCCCCTAGGAAAAGGAACTCATTATGGAGACATTTCTAAAAATACCAATGGACAAACATTCAAATATAGGAGTTTTGAAGGCACAACTTAGATTAGAAAGGAAGAGAAGATTTTCAAAACATCTCATAGCATCTTATTCGTGGATGTGGCATATTTCACACATATGAATAAGACTCTACTACACATAGGATGTTGCACACCCTGGGATTCTTTCAAACCTTGTCCTCTGATTCCATTTTTATCATGACCTAGACCTAGGGCCAAGCCATGAAATAATGAATGTTACACCCAAAGATATTCCATTCAAGCCTCATATTCATATTATAAGCATACATAAGGTAAAATAAGCATAATAAAAGAGAATAAGTAAGCGGAATGTGTCAATATCAAATCATAGTTTCTCTTAGGGGAAAATTACATCATTCATAGTGTTCAAAACATGCCTCTACATCATAGATCATGGTGGGGACTAGAACATTAGTTACTAGCTCACCTTCAAGATATACATCAAAAGAAGGTCATAAAGTCTCAATAGAAAAACATCAAAAAGGGTTTGTTCCTGAAGCATGAGAACTCGCCAACAATCTTCAAACTCAACTTCATAGCTAGCCACATAATGGAAGAGTTGCCTCGTCGTCCATCCCTACATGGTTAGATCATATAGGCAAAGAAGTATATGTTAGTATGCAAAATATACTAAGTATGTAGATATGTCATGTATCAAAGAAACATTGTAACAAAATAGCAATATGTATAATCAGACTCAATAGAGTGAGGACACAATATTTATAAGCAATGAAAGTTTAAATCCACAAGAAGAAGCATCATAAAAAATTTTCATAATCCTAGCGTGTATATATGGGAATAAGACCATAGATGGTATATAAGACCATGCAGACTATTACATAAAATCTTGGTATTCCCTCTATACCAAGCAAGAGAAGTGTTTTTTTCCCAAAGTAAACTTGATCCTTACTCTGTTGGCTCTATCCTAACACGGTGAGAACCCATCATTTGACCTCACCCTTTAGGCTCTATCCTATCATGGTAAGTGTCCACTAAAAGCTATATGGATCCATTACCATACCTTTAAGGCATATAAACATGAACACCATTCCTATGGTGGCATGTAGTTATGGTATTGTGGAATCTACCAAAGTCCTCTTGGTGATAAGTCATATCCCACAAATTACATAAATCATGCATATACATAGCGTTCAATATGCTTCATACTTCATTAAAATCTTACTTTCATAACATGTAAAGTAGCCATTATAATCTTCGTGAAACATCTCATATCATAGTAATAGTCCATCTACATAACTTTTCATAGAGTATGGGTAAACTCCCCATATTGTCACCATCATTGCATAAACATTAGGATGTTAATCACCGTTTATCATCATAAAATCATTATCATCATAACATCACCATTGTGTTCATTATTGTCATTAAAACACGTTTTAGCATACTTAAAATCGTAGTGATGAAAATCATAGCTTTATCATAGGAAACTAAGGCCATTCCATGAGCAATTGAGTCAAAATTATGAAATTCAGATAAAAATCATATAGGGAACTTGCAATCGAAATCAATGTGGATCATTAGTAAATAAACCCACATCAATTCAACAAGCCCTAATCATACATACTTGAAATCATATACTTTTGCTTGGAAATTATAGAAATAACATAGTTCTTCATAATTCCTACATAATTAGGTGTGCTAACCAAAGAATAATTATAATTCATGCATTTGGAATCATATCATAAAATCCCATAAGAAATTATCATGAAATTTTGATAAGAGGAGGGTTTTGGAAGGGGCTTCATGGATGAAACTAATCCATTAATGAGGCCCTACATACCTCATGTAAAAGCTTTAGAAATTGAAGTAGAAGGACCTTGAAATCCTTAGTTATGCTTCAACCCCTAACTTTAATGGAGTCCTTGTTCTAGAGAGATAAATATTTGGGAGCCTTTGAGAGAATGATGAGAACAAATCAGTTAGAATCATTGGGAATAGAGTTTATAGGGTTTAAATCGATTAAGTTGGTTACGAGAGTCAAAATGACATAGTTTAGGAGTTAAATAAATTAAAAATATCTGAAAAGGTCTTCATTAAAATCTAATTAGAACCATTGACGAAGCCCCATCCATAGGCCATCCTTCTAACAATGGCTCATGCTTAGTTTCGTAGAACTTCGCCTCATATAAATTGAGCTACTTTAATTTTCATCTTGAGATGACAAAACCTTCACCTAAACCATGGTTAATTTCATAGACTATTGAACCCCTCATAGAGTAGTTCTAAACTTTGAAAAATTCTAACCTTCAGAGGTCACTTTTACGATGCAGCCAATGGGCGATGGTTCCATTGACGGCCTATCCTATTAAATGTGGAGAGGATTCTAGAAGCTAAAAAATTTTCCAACTTTTGGGCCTTCTTACATTAGACCCTTCCAAGACCCTCAACCCTATCTATGAGTTGTGGATTATCTCGTGAGTCCCAACTAGTTCCAAATTTTCTTAGCTTTCCACTTTCTAAGCTAACCAGCATATAGGGTGTTACAATCATCCAGAACCACATCAAAAATAGGGCGCATGTCATGACTCAAGCCTAGAGCCTAGATTTGACACAGCGAATGGGAACCCGAAGGGACCCAAATAAGCCTCTTAGCATATCAATTTGTTCGTGGAAGCAAAGTAAACAATAATAAGAGATATATAAAATGGGAAGCGGAGGCCAAGACACTTTCCAGGCTCACCCTCATATGTCAAATGTTTATCTCAAGAAAATCTTAAATAATAAGAAAAGTAGATAGTATCCCCAAACATGAGGACTTACCAAAGCTTGTGTTTGAACTATCTCACTATCCACATAGAGGATGATCAAGAGGAGCTTTGGTCCTTA
>JAOTQJ010152396.1:0-31164 GCA_025642045.1 Solanum sejunctum
AAGGACCTAACTTAGGTAAAATGTTACATTCGGTCCCAAACTTTATTAAATCGAACCAATTAAGGACGTTCGGGTTTAAATTACATTGCGGGTCCTAACAATAGGATAAGGTTGATTTGAACTAAAAAGCATGAAATGGATGTCTAAATTGATAGTGTTAGTCAGTGCCAAGTGAGTGTGATCTAACTATATTATTTTTATAGTATCAATCTAGAACTTGCCTTGTTAATCCAAACTGTGACTATAGGTTAGTTGGTAAGAAAAAGGATCATATGTCATATTTTAATCGAGTCCACTTAGCCTAAATTCCAACCAAATGCATTGTGTAATCCCTTGATCCAAATATTCGAGCCTTACATGTATTTTTCTTTGTAATTACCCAAATCACCTACCCCACTGTCTATGTAATCTTGACTTTGGCTATGGTCCCTCCTTGAACATTATGTACTTTGACTCAAGAGAGATGCCTAAGTTGTGAGTGGCTGCCATAGGTGCCCCTAGTTCATTGAAAGAATATTGTGCACTTCAACTCGGCTAAAAGCCTGAGTTGAGGTTGCTACTGAAGAGAAATGTAAAAACATTGGGATGGAAAATAAAGCAGTACAACGAGAAGGAAAAAATATCAAATGGGTGTGAGATGAAAAATAAATAAATGCAAAAAAGAGACAAAAAGGTAAAAAAATTGACAAAAATAATAAACAAAAAGTGTCAGAAGCAGAAGAATACATCGAAAAAGATTTGAGATGTATTCAAGGGAACAACGAGTTATAAAGTATCGAGGTTGCAAAGGATGAGTTCAAAATAACACAGTGTAGAGGAGAACAAATAGTCACTATGTCCTAAATATACCACACCTGCCCATCGAGCCTACATTACAAGCCGAGAAAGTCCTATAGTAATCCTAGCTTAACTAGTCGATGTCATAGTTTGTAATATAACGGCAAGCCTATGATATTGTATGCAGTGTTCCAATTTCTATTGTGAGAGCGAGTGTGTTTACCTGGTACCTAGCATTAAATGAGAAAATATCAAAGTGTAAGATAAGGGATTTCTTTGTTTGTGATGGCACTTGAATAACATTGTTGATTCTAGACTATTTTGGTGATTGTTGTTGATGTACATTGCCTTATCTGTCATGCCTTGATCCACATATGTTTACTTGATAAATATCTTGTTTGTGCACTAAAAGTCGTTGAGGTTATTTGTTATTGACTGAGAATTGATAAATGCCATATGATTGATGTTTGTATGATTGTTATTGCTGCTTATGTTAGATTAAGTCTATCGCTTGAGGACAAGCAACAATTTTAAGTTGAGGGTGTTGATGTGCTACTAAAATACAATACTTTTGATACTTTAAACTTGAAATTTTGTGTGTTCTCTAGCATATTTTAGTGAATTTGATTTGCATTTTATGTTGTTTTTAGAGGACTATAGAATTCAAGAAGTTTTTTAGGAGATTGAAAATTTTTCAGCAAAATGGCCTTATATGAGCCTATTTGCAATCTGTGGTCTAATCTATGAGCCGTAGCTAGTGCTCGTGGTTAAGATACAGAGAAACTAGAAATCATTAAAGTTGGAACCATGAAGAATAGGATAGATTGTAGTCCAGTCTATGATCTGTAAACCAAGTCGTAGAAAGAAAACTAGACAAGTCAGAAATTCAGTTTACAATGAGGACCATGACTTGTAGTTCAAATTACGAGTCGTGGATGGTGGTTCATGAAAAGGCCCTGAGTTTTAGAGAATTCAGTCTACGATGCCAGACCAAGAGCCGAATTCACTTCTACAAACCATATATTGGCTCGTGGTCTGGCCCGAATTTAGTTTTTCTTGTTTGTTTAGGATTTAGTTTAAGTATATAAATAGGGGGTTTAGTTATTGTTGGACGAGGAATGCACATCATTATCAATTTGTTACTTTTATACTTTGAGTATTGAGACAAAAACACTCTTGTTCATATTTTTGGATTTTCGTGTTATGATCAGATGAAGATTTCAAATTTGTGTACTTCAATTCTTTATTGTAAGTTCTTAATTATGAAAACATCAATCATGATCTCATCTAAAATAATGAATATGAGTATCTAAATCCATAACTAGGATTTTGGGAACTATGAAGAACTAGCAAAGTAAACATCGAATAATTTATATCCTTGGAAAGTGTGTATGCATATATTATATATATCTTCATTTTGGTTGCTTTTAGTGGTGGCTAACGTTAGAACTCACCTTATTCTTTGGTGGCTAACATTAGAACTCACCTTATTCTTACTCACCAGCTCAAGGGTAACGGATGGAAAAAAAGGATAAATAATAGTAATTTGATGTGATTACACTCATCTAATTAGCTTGAATGGCCCAAGGGATAGCTAAATCTAGGACCAAGGTAAGGGTTAGTATTGCATACACCCGTAGATGACCCATGTTGCATAGTGAAATTCATTTGGTTGCCAATGCAAGGACTTAGGAAAGAATGACTTACCAGTTTTGCATGTTATACACTAGAAAGTTTTACTATTATGAGGTTACACAACGTTAGGAATTCATGGGGAACACAATACCCTAGTTACTTTCTCTCACTGGTTTCGTGATACTTGCATCCTATAACATTGGTATATATTTTGTTTATTATTTTATTGAATCATAAATTCCCTCCCCCATCTATTCTTTGCAGATGACATCACTCTCTTTGAAAAAGCAAACTAGACCAATTGTATCTCTATCACCTTCATTCTTAGGGACTTCTGTTTAAGATCTCGTCAAAGAATCAACAAACAACAAATCCAAAGTCATTTTCTCCTCCAATAGTCCTACAAATCAGGCTACATATTTTGATATGTTCAAATGTTTTACATATTTTAGCATATAGTACGTATTTTCTTTACATAAACTTTTTATTTGATAAAATATTGTATTTTATACTAATGTCTATTTTATGATTATTAATTAGATGACAATCTATTCAATTTTCCTTCATTTATTTAAATTATAGTATTTTTAATTCAATTTATTTAACTTTTAATTATATTTTTTGCAATTCTTTTCAATTTTAACCTAATTGGATTGATTTGTGGCTTAATTCTAAATTCTCAAGTTCAATTCATTTAATTTAAATTTGGATACCCATTTTTCAGTTCAGCTCTGACCCACTTCATTTAAGATTTGATCACAGTCAATCATTATTTAATCTTACGATTGAGATTAAATCATTTTTTCTTTTTCTATTTTAGTCCCAATATTCCCAAACCCTAATCATTCTTGTCCATCTCTCTTCCTCACCACAGATCTGCCGCCTCCACCACCTCTCATCTCCCACGGGCGAAAGAGGCTAAAAAATCGCCACCAAACATCGCCCCTATCTCCCTCTTCTGTCAGTTGCCTCCTCTCCCTTCGTCTAAACCTGACACCCTTATCCTTACCACCGGTGACCTCCCTTTCCCCGCCAAACATCACACCAAATGACCTCTCGCTCTATTTTTCTCTAGTGAAAATTGGGCAACCACCATCGCAATGCTAAAATCCGACGAAACCTCCCAACCTCATCGAAACCCCCCCTCCCCCCGAAAACTCGCATGTCCAGCTACCTAAACGACCCCTTTAGCCCCCTATCATCCCTTCTTCTCCAACCAACCCAAAAGTCCCAACAACCTCTCCTTTCTCTCTTTTTTCTCCACCGAAAACCCCCATTAAAATCGGCATGCACCCACCTCTGTCTCCACCATGAAACAGCAAACTAAACGACACCCTCGCTGATAAAATATTCTCACCGCAACCACCAAAAACCCCTTTTTTGTAACAGCATGGAAGCACCATTGCTCTGACTAGTAAAATCTGGCTAGAGGCAACGACGAACATCAGGGTTAAAGTTTGATTCAAAATTCGTCCTGGTACTACTGTTTTAAATTTATGTTATAAACTTCTTGTGTATTTTAATTGATTCTGAGAGTTGTGATTGTTTTACTCTTCCATGAATCTCATGATTTTTTATACATATGTTGCGAATTTTGCCTTTAAATTTGAATGTTGGTGGATTTCTGATGTTCCAAATCCACTTGTTTATTTTAGACTTGTCATCCTACTTCAAAGACACTTGTTTTGAAAGCTGCAATATTTTGTATCGATTATGTGATTTTTTTTATTTTATTTTGTAAATATGTAAATTTTCTTGCACTTTTAAAAATTGTGAGTAATTGAAACAATTTTGATTATCTTTGATTGACTGTCTTAATTGTTGATTATCTTTAATTGGCTGATTTTCTTGATTTTGTTAAATCTGGTGATGTTCGTTCAAATACAAGTTTTAACTTAATAAACAGTGGTCCTCTTTTGCCTTAATTAAGACTAATATATTGTGTAGCTTGCTTAGTCTCGCCTAATTTTAATTTTTTTTCAAGATAAAGCTTTACTTTATCGAATTTTTAATTGAAATTGTTGCGCTTAATGGACTCTCTGTTGCCTTATGTATAATTTAAGATTTTCTTTTACTTGTTTATATTTGATAAATTTTGACTAAATTGATTCACTGTTTGTTTACTTATTTAAACCTTAGATTGGTATAGTTGGTGATATAATTTCTTTCCATCTGTCATTGATCCTCGCTTTTTTTATTTAGCCTATTTTTGGTAGAATATTGACTGAATCACATTGCTTGGTTACTTTGCTATTTTATTTTTTAAATAGTAAATTTAAATTGGGGAGAGATTGATTTCCTTCCCTTTGGGGTTCTCTTACAGACTTGCTCTTTTTTAAAAAAAAAAATTATATAAAGTGGATGGTTTTCACAATTGAAAAAGGTCATATACACTACACATTTATTTTAATACGAACACACACGCATACTTTTTACTTCACAAGCTACACACGAAAATATTCTACAACTTTCCCTCTCTCAAACACACTTTTCAAAAAAAAAATATTTTTTTTGCGATATTATTTTGTTTGGTTTCATTCTATTAAGTTCGAGATCAAGCTTGATTTCAAGTAATTGTTGGATTAAATGATTAATTTTCACCTTTTCTTCATATACGCATATATTCTTGATTTGGTTGTTTGCTTAATAATGAACATTTTATCATGATTATATGCAATTGGTATTGCTAGTATTTTTCATAATGTTGCAAGTTTTTAATTTTTTTGCAAATAAAGACGGAAGAGTTTGTTTGGGGACAGAGATGGATTAGGAGGAAGACACTTTGAAGATCCTTCTTTTTATTTGCTTACGTTTGTATTTTATTTTGAGTTATAATATTATAATAATGAATATCGTGAAAATTGAGAACTACGGGGGTGAGGATCTATGTACTACTTGTTTTTTGTATTTTAAAATTGTTCTTTTGTTATGTGAATGTGTGTTAGTTTTGTTTATTTTTATCACATTTCAGTCAAACTATGTTAAAAAGGCTAACTCTAATGAATATTTGTTATTTGGAAAAATGACTTTAAGTTTTGAAAATTCGATTTATTTCTTAATTGATTTAGGTAAAACCAAACCTTCAAAATTAAAATAGAGTCGGCATTTAATTTTTTAGGAAAAATCAAGAAAGTCATTAAATCTTTTTAAAAAGATTTAAACAGAAAAAAAAATTAAAATTCAAAGAAAAAGATATCTCCACTTCAAGAAGGTTTTACGCACTCAAAATAATTGTTAACATGCAGTTATCCAAGTCAATATTGGGAGAATAAAATTAATTTTAAAAATGGAACTGAAAGAGTCCAAATTAAAATTTTAAATTCCATATTGTTTAATTTGACTTAATGACACTTGAAAATGATTTGAACAAACAAACAACTTTTCATAAATATCTTTGAAATATTTAAAAGATCTAACACATATTTTTAAAATTAGGGAATCACAAAATCAAAAATAATAAAATAATGGTTTGACTCTCGAGGAATTTAATTAGATTAAATTAAATAATAAAGAGCAAATAGATGTTAGAGTTAGAGTCGCATAAATATAAACAAATAGTAAACAAGAAACAGGAAAAAAGAATATTAAACTTGCGCTTGCCCAAATTCGTCACTGTCTGGGCTCAATAAGCCCAATTTATCCTGTCCTAGTTCTAGGAAATGGGCTGCTGAAGTTTGGGCTCTTTAATAGCTCCTATTTCTCTAGTATTATTGCATTGTATACACATTGTATATCAATGTATACAGCGCGAATTTGGCTTCTAAAACCCATTATGGCCACCTCCAATATCCTGCAACTGCCTCCTAAACTTGAAGGGCAGCTTGTTGGGTTTTAATCCAACCCGAAATGCAAGGAAAGAGTCCCGTGGACTCGAATGGAATTCACATGCAAAGTAAACAAGAATACATAAGTAACAATTCAATAACTTAAACTTTAAAATATCAAGGTAGCCATGTATCATAGTTCATGATCTTAAGCGTTATAAAAGAGGAAAAAAATAGCTCATATATACAATAGACAACAAGTAGTTAGAAACAAATACCAACCAAACTTAAAACACAAACAGTTATTCTTTAACATAGCATTTAATACTATTCAGAGTGAGGCTAAGCAATCTTGTTGAGGCGGACCATTATTTAGTCTTAAATAATTCTTTTAACCAAAATAAACTCATTATCACAATATGGGGAAGCAAGTTGTAGCTTAGCAATTAAGAATAACTAATATACAATCGGTGAATAAATGGTGATCAAGAATTAATTCTTAGAGCAATAAATATGTTACTAGGATAATTTTCTTATTCATTTCAACATATGTTAGATGAGATTAAATACTATTAACACTGTTTATAAGCCTAAAGGATCTATTCCTTTAAATGCACAACAACATCTAAAAAATGCAACAATCCGCGCATCGATAAAAATAAGAAGTTCAGATGAAGATATTACCTTTATCGGAACAGCGAACTGAGGACGACAATGAGGCTAAGCTGCATTCCTCAACCGGTTCTTTCCTATCGTGCTAAGGGAGGCTAAGATGATGGAGTTTATGAACCTTAAGTAAGGTTCCCTGAGTGTGAGGGAGTACGCCCTCAAGTTCAACAAGCTCCCCAAGTATGATCCACAATTGGTCACCAAACTTAGATTAAGGATGAACAAATTTGTGTCGGGAGTATCCGACTTGGTTAATGAGGAGTATCATACCGCCATGCTAGTCAGTGATATAGATTTGTCTCGGTTTATGACTTATGCTGATCAACTAGAGGGGGAAAAGCTCAGAAAAAGAAGAAGTGTTGATTCCAAGAGGGCTTGTTTTGAAGGTGGTTTCCAAAGTTCCAAGGGTGGTTGATTTCCTCAAGGCCACAAGTTTCAAAGCCAAGGGTCATCCAATGCTCCTAACAAAAGGTTTGCTAATGGTAAGATGACCAACCCAAGATTTCAAGGTGATAATGGAGGAATAACAAATCCTAGATGCCCAAGGTGTGAAAAGAATCATACTAGTCTATGTTTGAGCAATTCCGGTGCTTGTTCTGGTTATGGTGAATTGGGCCACAAAGTAGTTGATTGTCCACATATTCAAAACAAAGGTAGAGATGATCGTCCACAAGGCCAAGGTGCTAATACGAGTCCTAAGACAAAGGGAGGCCAACAAGAGGGTACTCGAAGGCAAAATAGATTTTATGTTGTTTAAAAAAGACAAGGGATAGATGAGGTGCCCAATGTCGTCACCGTTATGTTAAAGGTTTTTGATTTTGATGTGTAGCATTGATAGACCCAGGTGCCACTCTTTCTTTTATTACTCCTTTTATTGCCAAAAAGCTTTATGTTAGTCCCAAATTGTTGTGTGAACCTTATGAAGTGTCTACCCTCGTTGGTGAGTCCATTATTGCTAAAAGAGTCTATAAAAATTATCCCATGTTCATATTGCATAAAGTTTTACCTTGTGATTTTGTTGAATTGGCTATGGTGGATTTTGATGTCATTCTTGGGATGGATTGGTTACATGCATATTATGCTTCTATTGATTGTAGAACCCGTAGGGTTAAATTCTAATTTCCTAATAAGACCGTCCTTGAGTGGAAAAGTTGTGATGTGGTAGTCAAGGGTAGATTCATTTCTTATCTCAAATCCCAAAAGTTGATTTCTAAGGGTTGCCTCTATCATCTTGTATGGGTTAGAGATGTTGAGTAAAAAGTCCTTCCTATTGAGTCAATTCTGATGGTCAATGAGTTTCTTGATGTCTTTCCCGATGAGCTTTTCGATCTCCCTCCCAAAAGGGAAATAGACTTTGGTATAGACCTCGTTGCCGATACTTAATCCATTTCTATTCTCCCTTACCATATGGCCCCGATGGAATTGAAGGAGTTAAAGGAGCAATTGAGAAATTTGTTGGAAAAGGATTTCATAAAGCCTAGTAAATCACCTTGGGTTGACCGGTGTTATTTTTGAAGAAAAAGGATGGTTTTCTTAGGATGTGCATTGATTATCGACAATTTAATAGAGTCACCATAAAGAACAAGTACCCTCTACCAAGGATTGATGACTTTTTTTATCAACTTCAAGGTTTTCTAACATTGATTTTCGGTTTGGACATCACCAAGTGAAAGTGAGGAAGTGTGATATTCCCAAGACGACTTTTCAGACTAAGTATGGGCACTTTGAGTCTGTGGTTATGTCCTTTGGATTAACTAATGCACCTGCTATATTTATGCATCTCATGAATAGGGTCTTTAAACTCTACCTTGACATGTTTGTGATGGTCTTTAATGATGATATCTTGATTTATTTTCATAATAAGGAGGAACATGTGAATCACTTGAGGGTGGTGTTGTAAATCTTGAAGAAGGAGAGGTTATCTGCAAAATATGAAAAATGTAAGTTTTGATTGAAAGAGGTTGCTTTTCTAGGGCATATGGTGTCGGGTGATGGCATTAAGGTGGATCCTAAGAAGACGAAGGTGATTAGGAATTGGCCTAGACCTTTGACTTCATCGGATATTAGGAGTTTCTTGGGTTTGACGAATTATTACTGGAGGTTTGTAAGCGATTTCTCTTCTATTACTTCTCCTATGACCAAGTTGATCCAAAAGAAGGCAAATTTTGTGTGGATCGATGAATGTGAAAAGAGTTTTCAAACTTTGAAAGATAAATTTGTCTTTGCTCCCATTTTGGCTCTACCAGAAGGTTTAGAAGGGTTTGTGGTATATTGTGATGCCTCAAGAATTGGTTTGGGTGTGTTTTGATGCAAAGGCAAGGTGATAGCATATGCCTGTAGGCAACTTAAGGTGCATGAGAAGAATTATCCCACCCTTGATCTGGAATTGGCGGCCGTGGTGTTTGCTTTGAAAATTTAGCATAACTACTTGTATAGGGTTCATGTTGATGTGTTTACTGACACAAGAGTCTCTAATATGTGTTCACACAAAAAAAATCTTAACTTGAGACAAAGAAGGTGGTTAGAGCTCCTTAAAGTAGGGATGTGCATCGTCGGTGATTCGATTTTGTACATTATTGGTTCGTTTTATCGATTTTCAATTTTTAAATATTCTAAATTAATAAAATATTTTTTATCGATTTTTGATTTATCGGTTTTATATGCTTAACGATTTGATTTTCAATTTATCTAATAAGAATGATAATGAGAATTTGCATTAATAAAAAGTAGAGAGTACGAAAACTATGATTACAAACTTGTAAAAACTATAATTAGTTAATACAAACTAAAATACTAAAGTGTACAACTAATCACTTAAGTAATATAAAGATTAAAATATGTAAAGTATTGTTATAATGTCCTATTACTATTAAATTACTAATATTTAATATTAATGAAGGGGAAAAATAATAAATTATTATAATCTTATTGGGTTATTGGTTTACCCAATAACCCAATAGTAAAAATTGAGATCAAACTAATAATCCAATAATCTTTTTTTTCAATATCATTAGAAACTCGATAACCTAATAACCCAATAATAATAAATCAATAATATTTTTATCGGTTCGATTTATTGGTCGATTTATTTTTTGCACATTCCTACCTTAAAGATTATGATATGAGTGTGCATTCTCATCCCAACAAAGTTAATGTTGTGGTCGATGCTCTAAGTAGAGTATCTATGGGTAGTCTAGCTCATGTTGATGATGGTGGCAAGGAGGTGGCTAGAGAAGTTCACCAGTTGGCTAAGTTGGGGGTTAGGTTGGATGAAGTTGATAATGGTGGTATCATGTTTATTGATGGTTCCAAATCTTCTTGATTGAAGAGGTAAAGGCAAAATAAGATCTTGATCCCGCCTTGCTAGAGTTGAAGGCCTTGGTGAGAGATGGTAAAGTGGAGGTTTTCTCCCCAAGGGGGAGATGGTGCCCTTAGGTACCAAGGTAGATTGCGTGTGCCAAATGTGCATGACTTGAAAGAATTGATCTTGACGGAGGCCCATAGTTCATCCTATTCCATTCACCCTGTTCTACAAAGTATAGAGACTTGACGAAGGTGTATTGGTGGGGTGGTATAAAGAGGGATATTGCCAAGTTCATCTGGATGTCACAATTAGCAACAAGTGAAAGTCAAACATTAAAGGTCGGGTGGCTTAGCCCAAGACATAGAAATTCCTACTTGGAAGTGGGGAGAGATCAACATGGATTTTGTGGTTGGGTTGCCTAAGACTAGGAAACACTTTGACTCTATTTGGGTTGTTGTGGATAGAATGACAAAGTAGACTCACTTTCTACCGGTCAAGACCACTTATAGTGCTGAAGATTATGCCAAGTTGTACATTCATGAGTTAGTTAGATTGCATGAGGTGCCTTTGTCTATCATTGTGACTCGTGGTGCTCAATTCACTTCTCACTTTTAGAGGTCCTTCTAAAGAGGTCTTGGTGTCAAGGTTAAGCTTAGCACGATTTTTCATCCTCAAACGGATGGTCAAGTCAAGAGGACTATCCAAACTCTTGAGGATATGCTTAGAGCTTGTGTTTTGGAGTTTAAGGGTAGTTGGGATGAACATTTTACACTTATTGAATTTGCTTACAACAATAGCTACCACTCAAATATTAGTATGACTCCCTTTTAAGCTATTTATGGTAGGCGTTGTAGATCGTCGGTTGCTGGTTTTAAGTGGGGAAGATGGCTTTGCTAGGTTCGAATTTGATCATGGAGGCCTTGAAGAAGGTAAGGATGATAAGGGAGAGATTGAAAATAGCCCAACATAGACAAAAGTCCTACTCCTACTCCGATGTGAGGAGAAGAGAACTTGAGTTTAAGATTGATGATTAGGTTTACTTGAAGTCTTACCTATGAAGGGTATGGTCCAATTTGGCAAAAAAGGAAAATTAAGCCCAAGGTTTGTGGGTCCTGATAAAGTTTTGAGGAGAGTGGATAAGATTGCATATGAGTTGAGTTGCCTATGGAGATGAATATGGTTTATCCGGTCTTTCATGTGTTCATGTTGTGTAGATGACCTAAGTGTTATACTGCTCTTGGATGTTATGGGTGTTGTAGAAGATAATTTGACCTATGAGGAGGTCCTAGTGAAACTTTGGATAGATAAGTGAAAAGGTTGAGAAACAAAGATGTAGCTTCCGTCAAGGTCCTCTAGAGGAACTTACAAGTTGAAAGTGCTACATGAGAAATTGAGGCAGACATAAGAAAGCGATATTCATATCTCCTCCATTTTATTCAAGCTGAAGGTACTAATTTAAGTCCCCTACATGATTTCAAGTTTTAAGTTTCAGCCGTCATGTCATTTTGCATGCATTCATGTTCTTGGTATCAAGTTTATGGTGATTTTGACATTCATGTTGAGACTTTTTAAAAATGATGTTTAAACGTATTTTTTGCATTCATGTCGGACTGAAATCTTCATGATTACTTCTCTTATGCACATTTTTTTGATATTCGGTGATGAATGTTCCCAAGGGGGAGATATTGAAACGCCCCAAAAATATTCTTCGGAATGCTGATAATCGTAATTTCTATATATTTCAAAATTCGTACGTGATATCAAAAATCTGACTTCATATTCTCAATCAAGGGTCAAAATTGAGTGAAAAATAGGTATAACCCGAATTTTAGAGAACCCATAGCAAAAAATAATTTTTGCTAATTTCAATTTTCGAAGAGCATCCGTGCCCTAGTCGCAACGCGCTAAGAGCGCAGGCCGGTGTTATTTTCTCCTTCGATTTGTTCCGTATTGCGAACCAGACACGGACCAGTACAACATTTTCCTTAGTTTTTCCTATGCGTCCAAGGGCATTGGCGTCATGGCCCCATGCCCACTTAAACGTGAAATCTCTTATACTTAGCCATTTTTCAATTCTAAATCACTCAAAAACCTCACAAAAATCTCTCCAAGACTTAATCAAATATCTCATTCCAAATTCAAGGATTTCAAGCTTAACTTTGGAACTCAAGGATTCACTTCAAGCTCTAAGTTTCCTTCAAGCTCATCTCAAGAAAATCCAAGTTTGAGATATGTGGGGTTCATCCATTGGGTCCTTTCACCCATGGAGTCCAATCTTCTTTTTTATGAATATTACATGATTTCAAGTTGTATTACTTATGGGTATCTCTTATATGAAATAATATGAATATGAATTATGTTAGGGTAGTATTGTTGATTATGCATGAGTATCTATTTTAAGCTTACACAATGAGTTGATCATTGTCCATTGAGACTATGCATGTTTTAAGCTATGAAACTATGATCTATTATGAGTTTTGATGATAGATTTCAAGGTATCCTACATGAGGATTTTACTACATATTGGTGGATTGATTTGCATTAAGTTTTCTCATCTTATTTCACTCTTGAATTGCATGATTTTGAACAAGTATCATGAACCCACCATGTGTTTGATAAAATATCAAGTCAAGAATTCTCAAGTTACCGATGATCTATTTCATGATTTGCAAGTCAAGTGACTATATGATGATCAAGGGCTTTCAACTATATATGTTCACAAAAATTATCTATGATTTTACAAGTATCAAGTTAAGCTATATTTCAAGATTTTTACCTATTGTGAGCTATTCATGTTAAAACAAGGGTTCATGTATAATTATGATCTACTCTCATGTTTCAAGGTAGGCTCACATTTAGAGGTCAAGCATGTTTCAAGAGCTACTCAAGTCATGTTTTCATGTTTCTTACAAGTTATACAAGTTATGATTATTGCAAGTATCCCGTGGGATTATACTTAACACCGATTGAGGCTTAAAATGGGTGCTCGACTCAAGGAGTCCTTATATAAAGTCTTTTGTCTCTAAACTATGTGCCACCATAGGATTTTGATTATTACCCTTTCTATACTAGTAGACCTATCTAGTTCATGTTATCATATTTGGTTTGCCTTGGCAAGTAGACCACACCTAGTCGGGGGGTGTCATGCCCGTCTACCTGACCAAGTGAGTGTCATGCCTTGGATTCCAAATTGTAGTTACTTGGTCTATTTCGATTAAGGTCTTCTGCTACACATATATTACGTAATATGTAAGTTGAATGATTTATGAGCATGTTTTACTTCAAGCATTGATCATGCATGCTATATTGAGATTATATATTCATTGCTTACGATTATGCATTTTGACAATATTGACTTATGTCTTGTTGCGTTGCATTTCGCATACTTAGTACATTCAAACATACTAACATATACTCTATGCCTACATGATAATACCATGTAGGAACCGGAGTTCCTTTTGACCATCCTCCACATGGCTAGTTTGGTACTGTGGAGTTAAGCATTGATCATTCTCAAGTCTGAGGACACTAGTTATGTTACTCTTGCTACTTTAAGACTTCTTTATGTTGAACACTTGTTACTCTAAGGGTGAACCCGGAGAATTTCTTGGCCCCTCTCTATTCCATGTTAGAGGTATTGTTGGATATTATGATGTATTTATGATACGAAATTGACTCTTTTATGCTTTTATGATCATCAAAGACTTTCTCTTAGTCCCGCTTCCTTTTTTATCATATCATGTGATGTTTTTTTTGCTTCCACGACCAAGGATGTGTGAGTGATATGCTAAGAGCCTTGTTTTGGGTCCCTTTGAGTTCCCCATTCGGCGTGTCACGTCTAGACCCTAGGCTTGGGTCGTGACAGAATGTTTTTAGGTTAATAATAAATCAATCTAAGAGGGTTAGGGGTAAATAGGACCCTCTGACATAATGATCATAATTCAAGCTTAAAATAGGACAAAACTTTGATTTTTGTCCTTTGGCTAAACAAGCCAAGTGAGCTATAAAATAAAAAATCTTAAATTTATCTTCTGAAGAAATAAAGTCAAGTACTGATCCGAGTGAAAATACTCGTTTAGATTTAGTGTTTTTTTAATTGTTTACTTTAATTATTTGTGGTAGATTAATCATTTAATTCCTTAATTTGTTTTTGTACTCATCTGTTTAAATTGTCTTGTTTATTTTATCACTTAGATATTTATTTAGAATAATTTTAAAAAATAGAGACCTTACTTATATAATTTTCAACCCACATATAAAAATGTGAGATACAGTCGAGATCCATAATTGTGGACTTCAAAGCGTATCTAACACCTTCCTTTCGAAGTAACATGAACCTTTACCCATTCTCTGGTGATTTAGACCTTTTAATTTATTAATTAGGCTAGAATGGTAACCTAACGCACCTCAAAATCGTTAGGTGGTGACTCTTCAATCTTCATTCTATTAATCTAAAAAGAGTTATCCCAGTGTCATAAATTCCATTTTGCAAAAATGGGGCACGACATGCGATAATTTACTTTAGCTTAACTTTATAAAATATCCTTTTAATAATAATAACAAGAAAAAGGAAAGAAAGAATATAAACAAGGTATCTATCCATTGTTTAAGATATAAGACTACTTTGTTTATTTGTTTCTCTTTATTTTTATTTTGTTTTACTTAGGTTAAGAGAACATTTTACTAGGAATATTGATCTTTTTGTTATTGTGGCTATCTGGATAGCTCCAATGAAATTTGCAAATTGCATCAATTTACTGTGGTGATTCTAAATGAAGATGTTGATCTCATCAATTTTAGGTTCAAACTATTACTAACTAGAACAATATGATTTCAGCAATCGAATCAACATAATTTCAAATAAACTAGAACAACAACATCATTTTCAAATGTAATATTTATATCAATCTTCAATCAATGAATAAAAAATAAAATATCTAATTTGAATCTTGCTACAAGCCTTGAATCTACAATATCTTCAAATAGTATTAAAGAACCTGCATTTTAATATGGGGCGGAATGTCGGGTTGTAAGGTTTGGGGGAGGGGGACGATTAGATGAAAAGTGAAGAAGAAAATGAAAATTTTGAAAAAGTTTGTTTTACACAATGTGACATTAAAACTTTTTATCTTTTCTTTTTTTAAATATATATTTTATATGAAATATGAAAAGACAAAACTTTCTTTTTTATATTTAAACATTTTCATTTTTAGCAACATTCCAAGGTTCTCGAGTAAAATTTCTTTTTTTTTAATTCTTTTTCATATTTTGATGTCTTGATAAATTATTTTATGTGTTTAATTTTTGTGTTTTCTTTTATTAATTTTTGAGAATTATTTTTTTAAATTTCTGATAATAATAATAATAAATTAAATCTTGTGTACCCTTACAAATAAAATAAAAATAAAAAATAAGTAATAATATTATTTATTTAAAATCTAATATGTTAAATTAACTGTGAAATTACATTTGTCCAACTAAATAAGATAATGTGAATTACACTATAATTACACTTTGACAAGCAAACAGGACAATGAAATTAATAGGGTGTGTAATTACAAGGTGTGTAATTACTACCCTAATAATTATACCAATTCTAATTATCAGGTAACTTTCCAAACAGATCCTAAAAGTTGTAAATTGATAATATCCAACTTTTGGCTTTTTATTTTTTTAAACACTTTCGACCCTAAAATAAAAAAAAACTAATAAAAACAACTTTTATGTTTTTCTAATAATTTCAAAACTAGAAAGTACTTAAAACTCAAAAGCCACTTAAAATAAATCAGTTCAAATATCCACTAGATCTATTTTAATTCTATTTTAAAGTGTAACTTCTTTGTGTCAGTTTTATTTCTTTGTGGGCTCAAATAGTTTCCGGACTCATTTTATCATGCAGAAAGTTTGTAAGAAAACTTACATAGATAACAATTTCTTTTTGCTAAAACACTTGTAATACACTTTTTAATATATATTATAGAGAAGTATTTATAAAAATATATAATACAAATTTTATTGATGGATAATACTTTTTATCTCACACTTTAATACACGTTTTGATAATTTTTTACTAAATAAACACAATATATTTTAAAGGAGAATTTTCGTAAATAGTCTACGCTTGAAATTTAATATGTTCAAATAACTCTATTTTATATAGTTACACAATATAACCTCGATTATGTGACGTGGAGGAGAGGAGAGAGGCGAGTGCAATCGAAATCGAGAGAGCGAGCAGAGAGACGAATTGTATATGTATATCAATCAAATTAACTATGTATATTTGTTAGAATATTGTATATATATGCAACTAGCATATATTTGTAGTTGTATCTCTACAAGAAATTTGCAGAGAGAGAGGAGAGAGGCGAGAGAGAGGAAGAGATGTATATGTGAATTGTATATGTATATCTATCAAATTAACTATGTATATCTGTTAGAATATTGTATACATGCAACTAGTATACATTTGTAAATGTATATCTATAAGAAATTTGCAGAGAGAGAGGAGAGAGGCGAGAGAGAGGAAGAGATGAGAAATAAAATAGAAATAAAATCCTAATTATAGCAATAAAAACTCTAATTATAGCCACAAATTATAATTTTTTTAAACTATAGTTGTATAATATAAATATATATCATATGTTTGCCTAATTATGTTATTTTTTCTTAAAAGAATAATTTGATTATATTAATCTTTCAGAGTCAATTCACTTTTTTCAAGATTAAATTGGCTAGTAGGGTAGATATAAATAAAAAAAATCGGATCGAACCGAACTAATTCAGTTTTTGGTGTCGATTCTTCGATATTTCAGTATAATGTCAGTTCTTTTTTTTTTATAAAAACCTTCAATTCTTCAATTTGATGATTGGTACCACGATATACCAAAAAATTGAAGTTTTATTAAATAAATTTAAAATAATATTTTAAATTATGCTATTTAATACTTAATATATTTTTGAATTTTAAGTTTTTAACCCAAAATATTTGATTTTTAATATAGCCTCGATGTACGATTGCTGTTTGGCACATTTATATGTCGTATCAAATTATCAATCTTTACCATTGTAGTTTGTACAATATTCCCATTCAATCATTCATGAACTGTTTGCACATTCCTCTTTGTGGTATGCACATTTCTATAGCCCTGATGTATTGTTTGGTACATTAGCTTTGTCCTTACTTTTATGCCCACACATATGTGGGAACTGCGTATTGTACAGAGCGTAGAAGGGAGTAGGCATAGGCTATGGCGGTAGGGCATATATTACGTAAAGTCATAAATCGAAAAATTGTTTAAAAATATCAAAATAAATTGAACCTAAGTTAAAAAATCAAATCGAACTAATTTAGTTTGGTTCAAAATATGGTGCACACTTTTTAAAAATTGAATATTAAAAAATCGAATCGAATTTTTGCAACACCGAATTGAAGAGCCGAACGTCCACTCCTATTAGCTAGGATAATTTTGATTAATATTTTAAAATTTATTTTTCATTATATTAATATGAAAACATACCTTGCTTCTTGTACTTTGTTTATCTCAAATTAATTGTCATGTTTCACTTTAAAAAGTCAAACTATGCCAATTTTAAGGAATACAATATTTTAAAAATATAATTTTTTTCAACAAATTGTTATGAAGTTACAACTTATGGTACTTTTTGTATTATTTTTTAAATATTTTAATTTGTATTTTTATACATTGAACTGATCTAATATAATTCAATTTAGCTTGAAAGATGTCAAATTGACTACCAAAAAATAAATGCAATGACTAATATGAGATGGATAAAATAATACTTTTCATTTAATTTTTCAATATTTAAATATTATTTTTAAAATATTGAGTTGATCTAATTCAATTTAGTCCTGAAAATTAATTAAATTAACTTTTTGCTAAGTCATGTACATAAATTGAAAAAAAAAATATATCTTTTTTTTGCTAAAATTAATTAATACAAGTTTATTTGTTGACAATCGTACTATAAAAAATTTAAATAAATGATACATTTAATTTAATATTAAATTATTTTTCTAAAATATGAGATATCATTTTTAATATAATCTTCTTTTATAATTTAAATAATATATTGATATTTTTAAAATTTTAAATTCACCCTACTTGAATATAAAAATTAAAGGATAAAGCCACATGAATATATAAGTGCTCAAAGGAAGGAGGGGCAACGAGAGGATAAGGCATGCTCTTGTTATTCACACTATACCTCGTGGAAAACATGTGATCATTTTATTTAACTAAAAGTAATTTTAATTTTGGTTTATTTAATTTTTAATAAATAAATTATAATTATATAAATATATTAAAAAATTCATATCATAAATTTTAAAAATATTTTTTAAATATCACGTCAAATTAAACAATATTATAGAGGAAGCACCTTTCGGTTCTTTTTTTTCCTTGTATTAATTAATAGTACATTTTATTTGTCTTTGTCTGATAATCCTTTGTAATCTACTAAAAATGTATCTACACGTGACTAAATTTTAAATTTTATCACATGCTATAATTTTTTTGTGGAAGGTGCAGTGCAGAGGAGATAAAATGGTCGGACTAATTGATAAATTAAAGATACTGTAAAATTATAATTGAAGCACCTAAAAAATATTATGAAGTTAAATCACCTCACTAGAGAAGACATATTATACAAAAAAATGCTCTGGAGAAAACCCAACAGCCGTCATCGTCGTCATAAAATAGATTGATCGTTTATCGCCACTTTGGCCGTTGGCCAGCGTCATGATAAGGCTGGTCAATTTGGTTCGAAGACTTATGCAAGTGTGTTATAACCTACTTTGCCTACCATTCAAGCGGTCCAAAACAAACCAATGTCATATCTGCATGGGGAGCAAAGGAAAGTGGATCAGATGATTCTGTGCGAAAAAACTCCAATACGCCGTGATTGGAAAATTTTTATATGGATAGTCGAACATGCAGGAACTGCGGCACCTAATTTCGAAACAATGCGAATTGAAAAGTGAATGCAGCATTGGCCTACTGAGTAATCGACATATTTTTATTAAGGCTTCATTGTTGGAGGATTATGTGCATCTGCTATCAAAGCCTGCCTTCTATATTACGCACCTTAATTGGTCATACCCAATGAGAACCTTTAAATGGGAGCCTTTATTTAATCCTGAAGCAGAAATAACAGTAGCTATTGCATGGATATCGTTTCCTTCATTACCTTCAAATTTTTTCTATGAAGAGGCCATTTTTTTCATTGCATCAGCGGTTGGAAAACCTTTACAGATGAATATGGCCACAAAAAATAGAACTCGTCCTAATTGTGCCAGGGTGAAAGTAAAAGTGGATTTACTAGGAAAGTTTCCTATGAGAGTAAAGATTGAGATCAAAGGGGAAGGTGGAGAAGTGGCAAAAAAATAAATTCAAATCAAGTATGATTACTTGCCTAAGTACTGTCAAACCTGCAAAATATAGGGCCATGACGAGGCTGAATGTTATGTGAAGAACCCTAAACTATATAAAAAAGGGGGTGAAGGCAAAGAAGAGGAGGGGCAGAAACATGAGTCTAAAGGGGATGCGCAGAATAAAGTAACACATGATAAAGTTGAACCCCCTAAGCAACTGGAGATTAAGGGTGATGGTTATATAGAGCAGAGAAGGAAAAATGCAAGAAGAAGGCAACCAGTGCAGCAGATTTGGAAGGCAAATACTCAGAATAGATTTGTCAATTTGAAAAACAAGGATAGGAAGGAAGAGCAGCAAAATAAAGGCCAAGAGCTGGTGGCCAACAAAAAAAATAGGAATGTACAGGGCAAAGGAATAGAGAACAAAGATACTCCAACTATCAACGGTTGAATAGAACAGACATTTAATGAAAAATGAATGAAGCAGTAGACAAAGGAACAGAGGGGCAACAGAAAGATGGCACAGGTACAGATGGGCAGCATTAGGAGAAAGAGGATTCAGCAAATAAGGATAATCAATCCAAACAATTGACTGTCGAATCAAATAACAGTGGCCAAAGATCAATCAAGCAACAAGACATCCAGGACAAGGGGAAAGGAAGTTTTGTGAATCAAAATTACCCCACAGATAGTACAAACATAGCCAATAACATGGCTAATGTAAAAGAAACATTAGAAGAGGAAAAAAAAGTGGAGGTGTTGGAAGATAAATCTGTATATCTTTCAGACACAACACAAAGGAAAGAGGGATCAAGATGTAGTGGTTGATGACGAAAGAATGAATGCAAAGATTAATACGGCTTCTGTAGATGGAGATTTGTCTTCAAGACAGGTCAACAATTTTAAATCAAAGGGAGGAAGGCCTGATAGACCCCTACAGGTTCAAGCAAGGAGCAACAAAGGCAGAACCCCTAATTGTTCTCAATGATACACAAAGCTATATTTTGAAATATCAGGTCAGTCAATACACACGCTGCATTTGGTTGGTTTATTGACATGAACAGGAGATATCATTACTCATTCATAGCTTTAATGAAGCCATTTCGAGCTTCAAAAGAGTTAGAACATTATAGAATCAGGGTTGGTTTTGATCATACACTAGTTAATGCTTCTGGAAAGATTTGAATTTTTTAAAAAGATGATTGGGCTGAACTGTGATAAGTAATACATATCAACAGTTGACCATGAGCTTCCATAAAGAAGATAAACAATGCTTAGTGACTTCAGTCTATGCCAGATGCGGCCAGTTGGAGAGGTTGGAATTGTGAGAAGATTTGGAGTCCATACAAACAGAAGACATCCCATGGCTTGTGAGAGGTGGGGATTTCAATATCATTTTAAATAAAGAAGAAAAGCTTAGTGCAGTGGAATTTATCCAGCAAGAGGCCATTGACTTTGCTCAGTGTATGAGTGGTTGTTCTTTGACAGAGATTAGCTTTTCTGGTAGCAAATATACATGGTGGAATGACAGAGTTGATGAAGAATGTATTTTTAAAAAATTAGATAGGATTTTTATCAACCAAGAGTTTGCTGATTTTTTTCAATAGTGGAGGTGAAACATCTACATAGACAAGACTCATATCATGCCCCTTTGAATCTGACTTGTAACGCTGAAATGACTCACATTACTAAATCTTTTAAGTTTCTAAATTTTTGGTGCTCTCATAAGTGCTTCATAGAGGTCGTGAAAAAGTGTTGGCAGGATGATTTTATTAGGTGACCTTTTCTAATGCTTCATGCTAAGCTTAAAAAGGTTAAGAGTGCTTTAGTAAGGTGGAGTAAGCAGGAATTTGGTAATATCTTCAATCAGATTACTACTCTAGAAGATATAGTAAAAATTAAGGAAGCACAATTTGAGATCAGCCCTAAATCAGAAAACAAAGCTGAACTGCATAAAGTCCAAGCAGACCTAATGAAATTTACGAAGTTTGAAGAAAATTTTTGAAGACAAAAGGCTGGCATGAAATGATTTTCACAGGTGATAGAAATACTAAGTTTTCATTCTTGTCAGAGGAAAGAGGAAGAAGCTGCAGATAAAGGACATAGAGGATGCACAAGAACACGTATTAGAAAGGGATGAGAAAATTGGCCTGGAGGCTGTCACAGTCTTCCAGGATCAGTTCACTTAAGCAAGTGGAAGTACAGTTTATTCTACGCTCGAGATTATCCTTCCTTTGGCGACTAAAAAGGAGAATAAACTTATGACAGCTCTACCAACTATGGAGGAAGTCAAATAGGCTGTTTTTCAATTGAATGGCGATAGTGTTGCAGGCCCAGATGGATTTACTAGTATCTTTTTTTAGACTTGCTGGAATTTAGTGGCTCATGATGTCACTAATGTAGTAAAAGATTTTTTCTTTGGTCAGTGCTTACCAAGGTATGTGACTCACACAAACTTGTAGTACTGCCACAGAAGGGAGAGGTGAAGACTTTTTCTCATAATTTGATGCAATTAGTTTGAATAGTTTCATCAATAAAGTGATTTCTAGGGTCCTTCATGGAAGATTACTCATAGTATTGATAAAGATAATATCTCCAAATCAGGCAGGATTTGTAAAAGGTTGAAGTATATCGAAAAATGTACTTCTTGCCCAAGAGATAATTTGGGATATTAACAAAAGAAAAAAAAAACATCAATGTGGTGGTGAAGTTGGATATGACCAAGGCATATGATAGAGTTTCCTGAATTTTTCTATCTAAGGTCCTGAGGGAATTTAGATTTGATAAAATGGTGATTGATATGGTTTGGAGACTAATTTTGAGTAATTGGTACTCAATATGTATTAATGGATAGACACATGATTTGTTTTGGTCTTCCAAGGGCATTAAACAAAGGGATCTTATTTCTACTACTCTATTCATCATTGTTGTAGAGGTGCTATGTATAGGGTTAAATAATTTGCACACAAATAGTCAGTACAAAGGGTACGACCTATCAAAGTGGAGTTCAGAAATTAGCCATCTATCCTACGCAAATGGCATCATTCTCTTCTGTTCTGGGAATAAGAAGTCAATTATCAAAATGATAAAAGTATTGAGGGGATATAAGGCAGTGTCTGGATAGTTAATTAGTAAAGCAAAAAAGTTACTTTTACTTGCATAAGAAAACACCTGTCATTTACTTTATTAGGCTCAAAAAATTAATTGGAATAACGCAAGGGAACTTTCCCTTAACTTATTTGGGTTGTCCAGTGTATTATGATAGAAGGAACTGTTCATTTTTTGAGGGGTTAATGAGGAAGGCTGCTAGGAGAATTCTGTCCTAGCAAAACAAGTTCTTATCTCTAGGGGGCAGAGTCATTCTTATTAAGCATGTCATTTATTCAATGCCCATCTATCTTTTTACTGCTCCCACACCTCCTTCTGGGGTGATAAGGCAGTTGCACTAGATATTTACTAAGTTTTTTTAGGGTTCCACTTCTACAGAAAGGAGAAAGTATTGGGTGGCCAAGGATAAAATTTATTTTTCTACTGATGAAGGAGGGTTGGGTATTAGATCTCTAGTAGAAATTAATAGAACTTTGCATGCCAAATTTTGGTGAAGTTTCAGAACATCTACAACATCTCTATGGGCAACTTACATGGAAAATAAGTACCGCAAAAAATTGCACCCCCTTATTGCTAAATCTATTGGTGCTTCACAAGCTTGGAAGAGTATGATGAGAATTAGGGATGAACTAAAACCATTCATATGGTGGCAGCTCAAATCAGAAAATTCTAGTTTCTAGTTTGATAAGTAGACCAGATTTGGTGCTCTGTATTACACTGAAATTGACTCAACAGAGGAGGAAGAAGTTGACGTCAAGGAGTTTGTCAACATAGGAATATGGGATGTCTCAACAATGAATGATAAGATCACCTCTGAGATGTAAGAATTCATTCTCAATAATTATAGACCTCCAGATGAGGATACATTGGATAAGGCCTAGTGGATAGCTAGTAATACAAGAAGCTTTACAACTAAATCAGCATTTAATTTACTCAGGCCAAAGAAGCAAAAGCCTGATTGCTGCAAGTATATATGGAATAAGAGGATTCCTAAAGATATCCTTGTTCATGTGGAGGGCATTATTGGAAAAATTTCAACTGATGATAATCTGAGAAGGATTAGAATCCCCATAGTCTCTAAATGTGGCTATTGTAATATTGGATATGAAGAGACTATTAATCATCTATTTTTAACTTCCTCAATTGCCCAAAAGTTGTAAAACTTTTGTCGTAGGTAGGATTTAGAGTGGACGGAGGACAACTAGGGATATTTTTACACATGTGGTGGATTGCAATGGAGTCCAGCAGGCCTAAGGACATCCTACTGGGCATTCCTTCTGTCATTATGTGGGAACTATGAAAACTAAGGAATGCAATAAGCATGGGAAGATGATCATAATTGTTTCTTTAAGTAAGTAAGTTGTGCATCACATGTGCAGTAAGTAAGTTGTGCATCACATGTGCAGGATGAAATACTCAAGATGGCTAAACCTGCCCAAACATTGGGAGGAAAGCTTGGTGATAATGCAGAAATTCAAGAAAAAGCTATTCTATAAGGTGGTCATTTGGAGTTTTCAAAGGACACACGGGTGAAGTTTAATATAGATGGAGTGAGCAAGGAAAACTCAGGTTTAAGTTCCTATGCCTTTTGTGTAAGAGATAGCACTAGTAATCTGATATATGCTGAGGCTAGTGCTATTGGGGTAGCAACTAATGTTGTGGCTGAAGCCATAACAATTTCAAAAGCCTTATAATACGAAAAACAAGTCAGATTTTCTAAGATTATCCTGGAATGAGACTCTCTAAGTGTGATTAAATTCATAAGAGGGGAGTGGAGAATCATATGGAAGCTCATGAAAATAATAGAAGAGATTACTACAGCAGTGCAAGAGATTGAGGTTCACTTTTCTCACACATACAAGGAGGATAATCAATTGGTTGATAAATTAGCTAATAGTTTAATCAACCAAACTCACAAAATGCATTGTATGGAGTTCAAGCAGATGCCTAGTACAACTAGAAGAATATGCAACATGGATAAAGCACAAGTCCCAGCACTCAGAATAAAGATCAAACAGATTCAAGACATTTATAATTAAACTGATAAGTGAAATAGGGTTTGATACACTGACAGGACGTAGATTATATAAGATAAGTGAGCTTATGCTCTTTCTATTTACATACATTTACACAAAAATCACATCTATTGTAACGACAATTAATAAGTGTGGGAGAAAAAGGTTGTGTTACTTACATACAGTGCATCCTCACAAAAACGGGAGCCACAACATCACAAAACAATCAGCAACATTAGGCTATCTCGAGCGGTGTTCTCAAGGTCCCAAAGCTCCATCAAAGGCTATTAGCATTGAAAGAGACACAGGTAAAGAAACACACACACGAATGCTGGAAACGAGGAGGGGAAGAAAATCTCACATGTCAACTTTTACCACAAAACAGAAGGCGCTTTTTTAGAAAAGGAGAGGAGGTCCATGGAGGATATGCACAACAGACACTACATTTGAGGAGCAAATACAGCTTTCACAGCAAGGAATCCAGAAAAAATAGAGTATACTTATAGGCATATGATGAAGATGACCAAAAGCAAAAATCTCAAAACTTGGAATCGAGAAAGCAACATCCTCTTGAGGAAGAAGGTGAACGGATGCATTTGGAAAGTGAAGAGGCAGAATGGGGAAATGTGTTGGTAGGTTCTAGAGTGTCCGCATTTTAGGGATGACGTTTATTTATCGAAGGGTTGGGCCTTCGGGTCAATGTAAAAGAATTCTGAATATTAATAAATAAAATGGGCCTGGGCCCCTAATAATTTAAAAAATATATATATTATGAAGTCATTGAAGCAGACACGTCAATACACAGTTGCTTTGAAAAGATTAAATTAAAACGCCCACAAATTATTTTTATTGGTCCACCGAAAGCTGCTCAAGAAAGTAGCAAATATAAATTATGTTTTAGTCTCAATTTACGTGACATCGATAAAGGTTTTATATATAATTCAAGAACTATGAAACAGCTAAAGAAATATTATAAAGCAGTTGAAACAAACACGTAAATACGCAACTGCTTTGAAAAGATTAAATTAAAAAATACGCGAAATATATAAAGCGGAAGAAGCAGACAGCTGAAGCAGATAGGATAATCAAAAGCTGCTCAAACAAGTAGCTACAATCGAAAGCTGATGCTTTATTTCCTTATATATTGGTAGTAAAATAGCGTAAATGTACCTCTTATTATAATTTTTGTTTAATATATCTCTTTAGTTATATTTTTGGTTTAACTATACTATTTCAGTTATATTCAATGTAACTTATCCTTATATTTAATGAACGAACACCTGACAAATGTAAAAACAAATAGTTTATTCCTAATTTAAAATAAATTCACATTAAATCCATTCGCTCTGATTCATTCATTTTACAAATTCATATGTAAATGAGTACTAGACAAAGATACAAAAATAGTTGATCATCTATGTTGTTAAGTCCACACCAACTTGTACTAGAGTTGTTTCAAACATAAAATTTTAATCTATGCCTAATTCTATCAAAGTTAAAGATAAATATAAAACAATTTGATAGAAAAAATAGTGTAAATAATCAAAAATAAATATCTATATGTGTGTGTACATGCATACATACGTATTTGTGAGAGAGAGAGAGAGAGAGGGAGTCACTAGAATACATTCTTATAGCTAACAAATGGTCGGATTAATAAAAGAGTCAAAGGATCGAACATAGATAAATAAAATCTTAAATATTTTATAATTGAAGTATTTAATTATTATTCATTCTGACAAAACACAGAAGTACTTAAAATCGTGATGTAATAAAATACATAAAAATATTCTAACAAAGTATATTTGACGTAAATACATGTTTATACTTATTTAGTTTGTAGAGTAAATGAATCGGAGATAAGAGGTGAGTTTGTAAAGTGAATTGAATATTTAAAACAAGGAATAGATTATTTGTTTTATCACTCGTTGATCTATTAAAAATAAGAATAAATCAACATAGAATATTACTGAAGGAGTATATTCGAATTTAAAGTATAATTGATACGTATATTTAGATTTAAAATAAAAGTAGAAGTGTATTATTTGGACAAAAAATATAACGATGTAATGAAGGATGTATTTAAATTAATTTCAACAGCAGGAAACATTGATAAATTGTAGATATTAAAATTTAATAAAGAGACTTTACTTGACTAATGCTAATTAAAGATTAAATGTAATATATATTCTGAATGCACATCGATCATCTGACAAATCGTACTACGCATATATGATTTTTTTTCTTTTTAAGAGTCGCTTTTTACTACTATAGTTGAGATAATAACACGTAAAATCCTTTCACTAAAAAGTGATTATTACTAAATGGTCGATTACGTTAGAGGACTGAATATTTTGAGAAAAATAATATATTATAAAAAAAATAATTTATGCAGATTTTATTAAAAAAATAAGTGAATAAAACGACCACAAATTAAAATTGAATCTCGTGACTATATCCTTATATTTGTTTTTTCGAATACAAGTCTTGGAACCTTTGCATTGCATAAATAATGCTAATAATAAGAAGAATTAATTATTATAAATTTAATGTGTCTTATGTTAGCTATTAGATTACATTATATTAACAAAGTGTGAACTAATTTACTTCTCTGGGAAGAAAAGGTAACCGTTCTGGCTTGTGTTCCTTACTAAAAGGAAGAAAATTGGAACAGTAAAAGAGATAAAGGAAAAACATCAAAACGCTTTTGCATTAATATTTTTTTATTATTTTGTGGATCAAACTTTTGCATTAATATTTATGTCTTTGTAGTATAATTTTGAAAATATAAAAAGTTTCAGATTCTTTATAATTGTGCAAATAGATATATGCTTTTACTCTGGCTGGGCAACTAAGTTTCAGATTCCTTTTACATACCGCAGTGCTATGTCGTTGGTCTCGACATATTTTTTTATAAAAAAGTTTGTCCCAATTTATGTTTTTATATCCACTTAAATAGATTTATTTTAGATAAAAAAAAATTAACTTTTTTTTTAACTTTTGATGCATTTGGTGTGGAGGAGAATGTTTTTTAGTTGTGTTTACTTGATCAAAATAATTTGAAAGCATTTTATTTAGAAAAAAAATTAAAAAAAATAAAAAAATAACTTTCCTAATAAAACTAGAAAAAACAAATTAAATAACTGTTATTATAAATTTATTATCTCCTCCACGTGCACTCAATTCCCTTAACACCTACCACCATGAACCCATTTCCAATCTTATTCTACGTATTTCATTAGATAATATATAAATATTCTCGAGATAATATTTTATTACTTACTTATTAAATAGAGTATTAAAATTAAATATTTATTTATTCTTTTAAAAAAAATCTAAAAGATATTTATCATAGGAGAGCAATTTCTTTTCGTATCAAACACATTTTTTATATTAAATTAAATAATGTCAAGAAAATTAAAGAGAAAAAAATAGGAAAATTATAGAAATAAACATACATTACTACCATATATATGAATTATACCTATAATTTGAAACAAATACATATATTAGATGTAGATTGAAAAAATATTAGAGGGAGGTAATCAGACAAATGACGAAATTTCATCTCATAGAGAACATAACCATGACCTTAGACAGAAAGGAGTGGAGGTCGCATAATAGGCTAATAGGCTAATAAGGGGTATATTGATGTATGACCTTATGTTATAGTAGGCTGGTAGGAGTAGTTGTATTTTTATATCGTATGTTGTTATTATTCGTCTTATATTTGTTACTTTTTTATATTTACATACTATCATTTATTTTTCATTATTAGTCATTATTCTTTTTTCTTTTTATTCTATATCTAGTATATTCTGCTTATGAGACTTGATTCTTGATTAGAGTTTTCCGAAAATAACCTTTCTATCTTTATAAGATAATGATATAATGATAAGATTTGCGTATATTTTACCTCTCTAGATTTCACTATCTTATTATTATTATTTACTCCAAATATTCTGTTCCAACTATAATCCTTCTTTTACTCCAACCCCCAGCGATTTCCCCCGCTCTCCCCTTTCCTCCAAGAAATTAGCAAAATCAATGATATATATAATATATAAAAAATTTATTAATATCTATAAAGGTTTGTTAGTATTACAATAACTATGGTTGTTGTAATAGAGAAAAAGATCTATCTGGTTTAATTAGTAAACGTCTACGTAACAAATATTAAATATATATGAATTATTTTTTATCATAATAAAGATTCATCATAGTCTAGTTTCGAATAATTGAATATATACTTCATATACATGACAAGTTTTAAATATAAATATATGTTATATGTCACATATCATTGATATGTAATTAATTCATCTAAATTACGAAGTATGTATCAAATACATATATATGAAAAATATTTAACTATTCATAAATCATGATTTATAAACTCATGAAATGCATATGAAATTAGGCGCATGAATTAGATATATATTTTAGATACATTAGTTAAAGGCTGATTCAGATAAATAATAGTTTTGATTTATGTAAGAATTTCAAATGAAGATTTGAATTTAGTTTTAAAAAAATTATAGTAGAGTGCAAGATATACATTATTCTCTATACATAAAAAATCAGCCGAAAAAATCTCAAAATTCAGAAAAAACAAATTTAAATATATAAAAAGAAGGGTTGTTCATTTTATCATTGTTTGTGGAAGAAATTAATCTTTTCTTGTTTTAATTTTTTAAAAAATTGTTATAAGAAATATATTTAAGGAAGTAATTTCCTCCTTAATTTAAGTATTTTATTCACAATCTTTATTTAAATATGTATTTACTTTTATCAATCATTCGAATATATATATTTGACGAGTTATAACAAGTATATCAAATCAATAAAATATTATAAAAATATAATATTTGAAATTAATATAAATATTAAAATTAGGATGTAAACTAGTGTGGTGGGTCATGGGTGTGAAGAGGTACTTAAGAAGATGTGTTAGTGGGCTATATTTGGGCCTACCTAAACGAGTAAAACGACATAGTTTGGACCCCAACTAAGTTTACCTACTACGCCCACGTGTAGCGTTGACTAGAGTCCACGTTGACATTAGACTCTCGTCCTTATCGCTTGGATTTTTGAGTTAATCCAAATTTTTCAATTTCCTATTCGACCTTAATCTGTACATATTTTTACTTTTTAAAAAGAGAGGAACACTATTTAAACTTCAACCAAAAATTGGGTTAAAACTTGAAATAATTAACTTACGCTAAGTATGAAACTAACTAGCTGGTTACTCCAAAATTAGTTTTTATTTTTAGTCAGAAAAAAAAAACAAATGTAACACGATGCACATTCGTCTTGTGGACGTGTTCAATTTGGAAAAAATAATAATGATATTTTATGCAAGAGACGTGCTTTGACCCTACCCCACAAAATTACAAATTAAAAATATGAAGAAATTAAGTATTATGACACAATATTCATTTACGATGTTTCGTGCTATGTTCGTCTGCAAAATATATACTAATAAATGACATTAACTAGAATTTTGGTGAACTGTCGGGAGTCATGTAATTAGCTCTAATTATGTTAAGAAGTTAATAGAGTTAGCTTAATCA
Source organism: Solanum sejunctum (assembly GCA_025642045.1). Classification (NCBI taxonomy): domain Eukaryota; kingdom Viridiplantae; phylum Streptophyta; class Magnoliopsida; order Solanales; family Solanaceae; genus Solanum; species Solanum sejunctum. The sequence goes on from JAOTQJ010152396.1 coordinate 30,240, forward strand.
AAATATATAAAAGCTTCTAATTAAGCTAGTTTTATAAAATTTATTTGTACAATAACGACACCAAAGAAGCCCAATCGCAAAAAAAATTATCATTTTTGAATATATTTATTCTTTTTTCTTAGTCTAATAATTCTTGATGATCAATTCGTCTCTCAATTATATGTACCTATAAATTTTTCAACTTAAATGTATATAACATTGCATGAGTTTTAACATTGGATAACATAATAACATGTCATGACTAACTCTAAAACTATAGGAATAAAACAGGCATTGCGTATAACATAAAGTCAAAATTTAACTTATGAAGTGTTGATTATTCATTACCGAGGAGGAGTAATGACTTAAATCTCTAAATCACTATTAATAATCTAATAATCCTTGGTTCTCGTATTTTGACTTACTGATTCAGATTTGGCGGGCATCCCATAATTCTCTTATTTTTTTAATTATATTTATATTTAATTTTAAATAATATTATTTTATTTTTTATTCTTTATTAAATTTTATTCTAATATATCTTTTATTTTTATATTATTCATTTTTTTCATATTAACTTTTGAAGCTTCTCTTTCACCTTTTATCTTTTCTATCATGCTTTAATTTATTTTTTAGATTCATTTTTTCAAAGTTCTTATTTTTTTTAATATTTTTTGTGTTGTTTGTATGAATTGAAAATATATTCATTTGTTTTCTTATTTGATTCTATGTATGTATTAAAAATAATTTTTATTAAAAAATATTGATAAATTTAATATTTATAAAAATTAAGAGCATTTTTATAAATTTATCAATTATATACACAATGTTATATGATCAAATCAAACAACAAAATTATCATTAAATAATAATAGTCATGCAATTTATTCAAATATTATATAATATTATATTAAACTGTAAAATTTTATATCATATTATATTATAC